>CAUYSK010118872.1:0-68926 GCA_963575035.1 Avahi laniger | reverse complement strand
GAGTTCTAAGTAGATTCTGGTTATCAGCCCTTTAACGGATTTGTAGCATGCAAAAATTTTCTCCCATTCTGTAGGTTGTCTGTTTGCTCTTGTGACAGTTTCTTTGGCTGTGCAGAAGCTTTTTAATTTGATCAGGTTCCATTTATTTATTTTGGTTGTTGCTGTGATTGCCTTTGAGGTCTTCTTCATAAATTCTTTGCCTAGGCCAATGTCTAGAAGAGTATTTCCAACATCTTCCTCTAGAATTCTAATAGTTTCACTCCTTAGGTTTAAATCTGTTATTCAGCGTATCACCTTCTTTTAATATTTAAAATACCAGACATTACTTTTCACATTTCTTATCATTGTTTACCCTGAAAACCAAAGTTAAAGTATATAAAGCACAGTCAGCTAAAATATTGTATAGTGGTTAAATTATGTCCATTATGAAATATAAATGTATCTGTATCTGAACAATGAAAATGCAATGTTCATCACAATTCCATGTTCATAGTCAAAAATTAAAATCCAAGGACTATACTTCCATTCTTCCTTCTTCTCACATTCCAGTCCTCTACTACTTCAGAAACACACTGAAAATGGAAGAATTCATTGAATTAAGACAGAAGCACATGCTCTACTTTGTTTTTCATTCTCATGGTGTGTCAGTAACTAAAGATAATCAGCAGTGAGGAACACGAATCCAGAAAAATTTAATAGTTCTGGACTTCTAAATGATGCTTTTATAAATAGAATATTTCTATTAAATAACATATGAACGATCAAGTATCAAACTCAGAAGCTCAGTAAGACCTATTTTGGACTTCTGACCTCCAGAAGTGTGAGATAATAAATTTGTATTATTCAGAGTCCAGAGAATATTAAACAATAATAATCTGTTTTCCGTATGTGTAATAACAAACCCATTTATGATATTTTCCTTTGAAAATGTTTTTAATCTTTGTGCAATCTTTTTATCAATGCATTGGAATCAGAGACCTTGTATAGAAACATCCTCAAAGACAGAGCACAAACACAGCTAACAATCTTTTATAATGTCAAAAAGAAATCAGTGGAAAAATGTTTCTCAATATATGCATATTCATATTTGGTAACAAAGTTTATTTAAATCTTTAGGATAATTTTTCCTGTTCGAAAAGAAACTTCGATTTCTAATGGATAGGAGTTCTCAGTATTTTTCAACCATACTTATTTACATTTTAACCTATTTCTTTACAACTTAGCATTTAAAAATAAAATACATTTCAATCCCTCAGCCAAACACTAGTTAAGAATTTTGTTTTCTACATAAAGAAGACGCTCAAATAATTTGCTTATTTTTACACACTAAAAAAACCAGTCATGTCACATTTAAGTGATACCAGAGGAATCATGAGAATCTTTGAAAACCCTTTAAAAAAGTAATTCATCCTCTCGTTCTGCCACTGACATATTTCATTTGAAAAGGGTTCAGACTCAGTCGAACAGTGACTCCTTATCTATACGTGTGGATTTACAAGCAGCTCTGTCTTTTAATGGATTAAGAACTACAAACTTAGGGCAGATCATAAAGTGATATCCAAATATCTCCAAAGTTTTTGAGGTGTCTTTGACTATGCATTAAAATTTTAAGCAGACCAAAAATACTTTTACGAGCTCTTAAAGAAAGAGCCACAACAGAAAGTCCAGTAACTGTTCAAGCTATCAAGTCAATCTTTTCAACTTTACTAGAAAAGCAGACATAACCAAGTCTCCTTTCTTGCTTGCTAAGAAGCTATTTTGATGTTTAGGGAAATATTTTCTGTTGCTGAAGTAGTTAAATAAAAATATTCCTTTATTCACAGTAACATTTATAAAAAACTGCAAGCAGAGTGCAAATAATTAACATGTATATACTACCAAGGCTACATAAGTTAATGATAGCAACAGAAATAAAACATTGTATAAATGGAAGTTACATTTAACTTACATGTTGCTTAAGAGTATGATATATTAATTTTTTTCTCAAAAATTAATAAGTGTCATGAAACAGGAAACACCATTGCACTAAAAGTAAGAAGATTAATTTTTAGCCCTAACTCTGTCCAATTACCAGCTGAATGGCCTCGAATAAGTTATATATTTTCTGAGTCTTTGGCTTGTCATTGTTAAAAGAGGGGTTTGCACTCACCTAGAACTTGGTAAGGTGTTTTTTCCAACTCTGACAGTCCATGATATTGTGATTTTCTTTCCCCAAATATGATATATTGCGAGAGGTGGAAAGAACACTGGGTGGTGAGTCAAAGACCCAGATCCTTGAGCCAGCTTATCATAAAAATGATGTTTGACTTGAAAATATTAGAAAGAAGGAAAAGTTATAATTCTTATTTGATTTGTTTATTCATTCTTGTATGTCTCATTCATTAGGTTATTCATTCATTTATTCCACAATATTTATTGGACGTCTACTGGGCATTGGAGCAGATACCGGGTTAGGCCCAAGAATAAAACAACAAACAAAACAAGCTTGGGCCTTTTATGAATTGCAGGAAATAGAATCCATATGGCTTGGCCAGTAAAAGTCATAGAACTTAGTGATTGTTTAGATTTTAAGAGTTAGGAAAGGGAGAATCCAAGAATGATATTCAGGTATCTCGTTTGGGAAGACTAGCCAATGGTCATATACCTACTGAGATAGGGAACACAGACAAAAACAAAACAAAATAAGAATTAACAGTCAAATGAAAAGTTATAGTTTGGTAATGTTGATACTGAAGTGGCTATAAGGAAGGCAACAGGTGAATTTAGGTGGGCAGGTGCAGGCGTGGGGCTTAGAAACAAGGTTTTAACTAGAGTGGATAAATTTTGACATTTATTCAGTAACTGAAACTAGGTTGTATATGGCAATAAAAGCCACAGGATTGTTGATCTAGGAAAGAGTGTATCATGATAGAAGACCAAGAACCTTCAAAAGACAGAATGATGGAGGAAAAGACACAGAAATGGCTGGGCACGGTGGCTCACGCCTGTAATCCTAGCACTCTGGGAGGTCGAGGCGGGCGGATTGTTTGAGCTCAGAAGTTCAAGACCAGCCTGAGCAAGAGCGAGACCCTGTCTCTACTAAAATATAGAAAGAAATGATATGAACAACTAAAAATACATATATATATATATATATATATATATATAATTTAGCTGGGCATGGTGGCACAGTCCTGTAGTCCCAGCTACTCGGGAGGCTGAGGCAGAAGGATGGCTTGAGCCCAAGAGTTTGAGGTTGTTGTGAGCTAGGCTGATGCCACGGCACTCTAGCCTGAGCAACAGAGCAAGACTCTGTCTCAAAACAAATAAGACATAGAAACCTTGGGAGACATGGTGAGAGACATGAGAAAGAAACTGGATATAGTACCATAGCTGCCAACGGATTGGTTGAGAATTTGAAGAAGGGGAGGATCAGTCAAGGAATCTGAAAATTTATGGAAGTAAGAAAAGAACCAGAAATATTCCTTGGGATAAGATGGAGATATAAATATTTGGAGGGAAAGACAATTTGTAAAATGAGAGGCCAGAAAACAAACCAAATGGGTTCAAAACTGCATGGGAGGAGAGTAACTAGAATAAGCCATGTGATCCTGAGCCAATTACTTAATCCTTTGAATTTCACTTTCTGCATGCAAAATAGGGCAAAACAGGGATTACAAAATTTTTCTCAAATGATTGCTGTAAGGATCAACTCAAATAACATATGCAAAGTACCTAATATATACTACTTCAGCCAAAAGAAATTGAAGCATTCTAAGCACATGTTCATATACTTCCATCATCACATTCAACCATTCACCAGTGTCTGTGATCACGTTCTCTCTTGCTCACCTTTATCCAAATCATTCCCGATATTTTGACTTATCTTCCTTTCCTGTATCACTGGATTCATGCTTCTTATCAGCATTTCCAAGATTTTTATCAACTCAGATGTAGTTGACCAACCAGCCTCAATTCACTCTACAGCTCCAATTCAGGCTCCCAATCCCTGCCAGGATAGAGTTATCAAAACTCCACTTTACCATGTCACCCACTTGTGCAAGTTCCTTCACTAGCTCCTTTCTGGCCATCCCAAATTGCACGTATCTGCCTGATACGTTCCACCATATGTTTGCTCCACAGTGTCTACCTGACTTTCGTGTTCTACTGCTCTCCTGAATGTGTTCTTCCTTCCAGCCAAAAAAGTCTTTTTCACCATCCATTCCTCTCCTTCTCCCGTTTAGCTCCCACACCTTTCTGAGAATTGTTTCCGCCATCTGGCAGACACACTCTCCTCCTGCCTGGATCAATAGACCTTATTAACGTTGCAAGATCAAGCCTAAAGCTATTCTCCTTCATGAAGCTTCTCTGAATTCTAGAAAAAAACTGAGTTTTCCTTCCCTAGTACTGCCATTGCAATTATAGTCCAAAAACCACATAGTGTACATTTAATTATTCCCTAGTAGTTTCCCCTTGATATCTTCTTTCACCTCTACAGAAATATAAACATCTTGATTTACAGATATCATTTTAAAATTTCTGTTTATTCCCTAGTAATTAATATCGTTTGTGACATGTGGTGTTTGCAAAGTACAAACTGAACACAACTGATTGGATGAAAATTTTGATAATACCAAGTATCTCAATTTTCGTACAGTTAAAGTTGATTTTAGAGACAAAAGAAAGCTGTCTTAATATGTGTCTTCTCTTTGTATTATAACAATCACACACTTCATTTGTTCAACCTTCTATGAGCAACATTCACATATATTACCTCATCTGTAAAATATGGAGCAGGATGAAAAATACAGATTTCCCTCTCTGCCCAGTTCATATTTTTGCAGCTATTCTTCAAAACGAAGCTTTATTTTTAACATGCTGGGCAAGTTCACAGAAAATATTTGAGACACATAGGATGGACTAATCAATTTTGGTAAAAGATAATATTGTTAGTGCTCAGGGCTGTTTCTCTTATCTTCTTGATAATGCATACTTTTAAAAGTCTGTGATTACTCAAAGACTTATGATAGCTTCACTTAAAAAAATAAAATAAAAGCCCTAAGTCAGAAATCACTACCAAACATCCCACAGCTTTTAAAATATCAACTCACTTTTTGACCTAAATAAAAGAAATTCACTGGTGGAAAGAAATATTTAAAATTACCAGAGATTCCCTCAAATCTTTTTTCATTGAAGGTGCTATAAAGATATTGTGTGTGTGTGTGTGTGTGTGTGTGTGTGTGTGTTTTAATGAGGGTCTTTTTGATGCCTCTTTAGAAAGCACAGTATATGAACACAGTAGCACACCAAAGGGGAACAGACAAGATGTGAGCCTTTTAGAATAGTTACCAACAATCATGCTTCAACTTAATTCAGCATTGAGCTGATGACATCAACATATATGATATTCACAGAACATCCCTTAACTCTAGGCTCAGATGTCATAGAAGGACATATTAGTAAATGAGATGACAGAAGATCGTATTTCACTTGCTGAAAATAAACCTTGGATGGGTTTTTAAATATATAACCAAAATTTAAAGCAAACTACATAAATTAGCTCATAAGGTTTATCAGGCCTTACTATATAGCAGAAGGCTATAGCTTCAGAACCCATATTTATATTTTCTTCATGGTTGGAAGACATTATACATCATGGTATCAAACATGGACAGCCCCGAAGTCATGCTGAGTTCAAAAAGCGCTCAAAGATTCTAAGAATTTCAAAACATTTTGAATGGCTGAGGTATGGCAGAGCTCTTGCTATTTTATGGTTTAACCATTTGACAGCTGCCTCCAGATACATAAGAGGTTTAGATCATTTCACTGCTGATTATCTTCACAGCCAAACCGCAGTCTTGCCACTACGTGTATTTCCTCAGGCATTGATAACCATGGGTTTCATCTGCATTTTAAAACAAATAGCACCATTTATATTAATATCATGCTATATTGATCCATCTCTAAGCATGGTTTGGTTCAGGAAATGACAGTTCTTGGTTAGTGGCTACAAATTGCCTCATAGAGATACCTTTTCTTATTTTCCTTCTCAACGTTTGAGTCATACAGTCACAACATATACTAAACTACAGTTTTGAACATAAACTTGAAATACGACATTCCCTATTCAAGTACTCCAGTCAAACCCTGATAAATCAGGCTGGCCATGCAGTGATCTTATCCCTTCTGATTCTTTAATAAATCGAACCTTGTAAGTTCCTACTGTTGGAAGTTGTCACTAAATGAAATTGTGACCTTATCCGGCGCATGAACTTATCCTGCTGACAACTACATTTATTGTGTGGATAAGAAAGGAAAAAAAGAAAAAAAGAATAAAGAAAAAATGAGATATTTGATAATTCTGATCTTAGCCGTATATAACTCTAACAGATGGGACCTTTTTGATGTTCCATTAATGATTTGCCCAAGATGAGTCTCTACTTAGAGAAAAATGCTCACCCTAGGTAAGTGCTCGGGGCACTGCAGATGGTATTAAAGTGCATGAAGAGGTACTGGGTGACAGAGTGAATCAGAAGCTATTAGTCTAACACAAAGAGCCCTGAATTAGCTTGTAATTGCACTGGAAAAGATAACATAATGGTGGTGGCAAAATAGAAACATTCCCTTTTCATGCGATGAATTCAGTACCTAAAAACTCTACAAGAAGACACTGGAATTGTCTAAAACCTAGAATAAAATCACTGCATTTCTCAAGAATGCAAAATTTTCCCTTTGGCTATAGTTTCTAAGAAGTCATAGAAATCAACATGTACAATATTGTTTAGGAGACAAATTTACATGTATATGTTACCAAATATTGACATATATTACAAACTCAGGAACTTTTTGCCTTATTATTCTGGCTGACCTTAAGGATTAATTCTGAGACAGAGTACTCTTTCTATCCTATAGGCCCATTGAAACTTGCCAATTATCATCTTCAATGCAGAAAAACAAAAGAGATGCAATGTATGTGTAGGTAGTAATATTATTGGTAATGAAATAAAAAATTCTAGGTGTTTTTTTTTAAAAATAACCATGATCATAATACCATGATCTGAAATAATTAGAAATCCTTCACCTACATATTTACTTGCAAAATAAGTTTTATATATAGAGACCATGTTCAATGCCGACAGAGAGGAATTGCCATATTTTATTCTTTGGTCTATGGTCTATTTATATGAACAAAGAAACAGGAAGAAACAGCTCATTCTAGGTATCTGAAAATATTTCACCTAGAGTCTGAGTAGCTTTTGCAAATGTTCAGAAAGGTCATTAGAAGGAGGAGCAGCAGTCATTGGAGACTTTTCAGCTGCTGGAAAGGAGGTGGGGAAGGTCAACACATTTTTGCTCAAGAAACCTGGCACAGTGTGCTTCTCTGCTGCCAGAAACCCTCCCTGACCTACCAGACAGCACTCCTTGCAGCAGGCTGACCCAATACCACTTCCTGATCCAAATCTTGAGAAACAGAGGGAGGCTATGTTTTGGGAGCTATGGTTGGGGAGGAGTCATCACAGAAGTAAGAGGACTTGGCTAGCAGACACAGGGAACAGCGGTGGAGAGAGCAGCAGCCACAAGGCAGTCTCTCAGCAGGAGGGCCACAGAAAGGTCAGGACCTGCAGGAGACTGGGCACAGAAGGCTTATTTTTCTCCGGGAGGAGAAACTCCAAAGGAGACACAGGATAAAAATCAACCATAGATGTTGTTTGATGAGAAGTCAGGAAGGAATAATTTTTAAGGAACATTTAGGATAAAACATACATGGACCTCATTGATATTTATGGTTCTAAATTTTGGTCAACAACACTTATTTATATATTTCAACATGTAGTTTGTTAAAATTGCATGCTTTCTCGTAGATTACAGTCATCAATTTAGAAGAAGATAATTCACTTACAGTAGAACTTATCACAAGTCATTGCTGATATTTAATGATCACATATACTTGTTTGTATACCTACTGGATAACTGCTTTAAGTGGACACCAAATAAACCAAGATATTCTCATATTACTTTAACATGGTGAGATGATATAGTCGGAGATGAAAGGAAATATACTGACAAGCTTTGACAGATAAATATGTTTAGACATCACTTGTGATTAGAATGAGTTTTGTTTGAAAGAAAAAGTCTACATAAGGCTCCATTTGGGAGTGGGGAGGTGATTTTTTTAGGGTCATAACATCAGAAAACCAAAGGATAGCAGAATAATTTGACAGATGAATAAATAACTTGAGAAAAATGATACCATTACTTTGAAAGCTTTTAGTTTAATTCAGTGAAGTAATATTATACTGTGAGGTATTCTTAGTCAATAATAGAAATATCCAAAAGACCAGTCTAAAGTGGCATCCCATTCTAGATTTTTAAATTTTTATTCAGAGGACAGGTATAACAAGTATCACTGTGCCTTAAAGAAGAGTTTTTAAAAAAATAGAGTGGGAAACAGAACAGTAAAGAAACTAAGAATTTAACATATCATCAATGAACATATACCCTAGGATACTTGAGTTCATGCCTAACGCTACTGCCAATGCATCACATATGATACTGAAATGTTTTATGAAACCCTGATGTGGATCCCAAAATTCAGGAGAATAAGTCCTATATAGTACTAAACATTAAAACATTAACCGTTTTACTCACTTAATTCTCTTACTATATGTCATCTTTAATAAGCACAATATTTATTTATTTGGTTTAATAATGCCTTCATCCATAGAAAGATCTAATCTGTAGGCTATAATATTGGCACAAAGTTGCTTATTTCTGAAATTTGAACTTATATTGTTGAAAATATTACTAGTTTCAGAAAATACTTTCAAAAATATTATTCCTAAAGGGCATGGAAAACTACAGTCATTTACTTGTAATTCTGAAGTCTATGATTAATGCTTACATTTCCTCATAGTTATGTGTGTGTATATATATATATTCTTAAGTTACATATAACTGACAAGAAGAATTTTGCCAAAAGCAGACTCCTTGACACTTTTTTGGGTGCAGAACATACTCGATCTTGCCGTGCTTTGAAGGCTTCAGCTGTGTGGTATATACCCATCGTTAGTTTAAACCCTACCATTTCTTTGAAGTCCCAATGAACTGATTGGGACTGATTCACATAGCCTTTCCTTGTCAGAAGTTCAGGGTGATCTCTCCCTTTGAATTCTCATGGTATGTGATTTTTTAAACTCTAATATTTTCCATCATTTTCTTCCTTATAATAGTGATTTATATATATCTCCTATCTCTATACATGCAAATTTCTAGATGCCTCCACAAAGCTTTGTATCTGCAAGGGTTATAGGAAGTAAACAGACAGAATAGGTATAATTTTTATCATCTTTGAACTGGGGCTCAAAGGTAAAGTGATGTATTTAAGTTACAAAATTAGTAGTGATACTAGGACTCCAACCCTGGTTTTCTGACCCTCTCATACTTTATCAGACTGCCTCTTTCAAAAAAATGTAACAACTTAACCAGGTGGAAGGATTGACCTCAAGCCCCAGTATCATATCAGCAGCCATTAGAGTGGATTCATTTATAAGATTAGCTGCCAGTCAATTTGGAAAGCAGAATATGAGTGCCTGAAGGATAGGGCCACAGGGCGAGTTTTGAAGGAGGCAAGGTGGTAGGAAAGATTAAACAAACAAAACACTGAAAAAGCATTGCAGGGGGAAGAGTAGTGAGCTTATTATGTGAGTGTCAGAGTTCACAATAAACTTTTACATTTCTGTCTCAAAAATTTCAAAAAGAATAAAGCTAATGTACATGGGTTTAAGATGGTGGAGTCCTCCTCCCTTAATGATTATTTTTCAGAAAAAAATATTTAATAATTAAATATGCTGAAATAAAAAACAGAAAGTCTGATTAAATATATCATGCAATTACTTGTATAAGAAATGATGAATTTATAAGGTTTTCTTTCCAAGAACGCAAAATGTAAAACATACTTGAACACACCAAAATGATTCTCCATCTTTTCTTTTGCACTAACAACACTTTCTCCAGAGATGACTTTCTGATGTGAAATTGTAAGTAGCTACTGCAAACTAGACAATCTGGTGTCCTCACATTTTCCAACATGTAAAATATTTCTATATCACACATTTTGCACATCCAGTGGGTTAAGTATGAATGTGTTCAATATAGATGTTATTCTTCTCTGCTTCTCTTCCCCCTCTCCTTTTCTCTTACTTTCCTTGGCTGTTTCCTTTCCATCATGAATATGGAGTATAGAAATGCCAGATTTTGAAGGAAGGATGGAAGGAAAGCAGGAAGACATTATTACACATGAGTATAGTTTTCTTTCTGTTTAGTGGTCCCTGACAGAATCCCTACATATGCTCTCATTTGGGGCATGGCCTAAAAGAGCTACAGTAGCCCACCTGGTATTAAATTTTTGCAGGAAGTATTATTTTTATGACTATTTTATTAATAAAACCACATTCAACTGAACTTTATTTAACTATATTTACTCATGCAAAATTATTTGTTAAATGCTTATAATGTCAGTGACAATGCTGGGTACTGGAGATATAGACATGAATCTAATGCGGATCTTTTCTTTACATAATTTATTCTAATGGTGGTGAGATAATTATGACCAAATATAACAAGTTTTTGGTGAAGGGTAGAAGACAAAATTTGATCAATAAAGGAAAAACATCTCCTAAGGCAACCTAGGGAAATCAGGGACAGCATTTCATAGGGAGGGCTGGCAAATGACTAAGGCAATATAGACCATCTTTTTCCTTTAATAAATCAGAAATAATCTCTTTCAAAAATGAACACAACACAATGTTAACATGAGCATTTTAACATGTTTCTTCTGTTACATTTAAAACTGTTTGTAAAACAGAGGTTTAATGAATTGCCTTGAGATAAAATGACTGCCAAATTGAATGGAACAAATGACTGGAATTTGCTGTACAAAACAGTTTTAAGACCATGATATAATAACGGATGTTAAGCATTTCTATTGTTTAGTATTGTGAACATGTTAGTTTTAGACAAAATTATTTTTCTAAAATTTATTGGGAAATATCTTGTAAGTTGCCTTCAACTTAAAGAATGCTACTCTTTTTTAATAAAATATTGTTGCTATTAGAAAAATTTATTTTGTTCTTTTTGATAATTTCACATGAAATTCTGAAATTGAGATAATGATCCTGAAAGTGATCACCCCGAGCACTGAAGATCAGAGAGGTGAGCTCATCTATAATTGTATCTAGCCGGTCCCCTCAGTTTACAGCACAGAGCAATAGAAGGGTCCTTTTCAATCACTTGTTCCTATGGTCTTAGTAGGTGAAGTTCTGAATTAGCACATTCAGAGCTAATGGCGTCATGTTTGATATCCAAAGCACGCACCCAGAGTGACCAAAATTATCTAAACTACATATGTGATGCAATAATCCAACTGGCTGTCTTTGATAAAAGCTTTAGATTTTTAACATCTTTATTATTGCTTAATGAATGTATATCAGAATATTTACATAGCCAAAAAGGTATTAAATTTGCAGGATATTTGTAAAACTCCACTATATAAATGGAGAGATACTGCCCACAAATATCAAGAGCTTTTATAAGTAAATATCAGAAGCTAGAAAATAAGTTTGGAATAATGTATATCTGTCAAATATAAAGATGTTTTTGTTTTTAAAGAAAAGATGCATACAGATGTATCTGTTAAATAAATCAGTTAGGTCTGATTTTCCCTTTAGATTCACTGATTTACTTAAAGCCATAGATAGTAAATAGCATTCTGTAAATCCACTCTGGTTTCTTCATATTGTTCAGCTTAAATATCAATTATCCAGAATAAAGTATAATAGGTATAGCAATATGGAAATCATTATTCACAATTCTTAGCTAGAGTCAAAATAATGACTTACCATTGCAAAAATCATAGGCTTGAGCACTTGCCTTTAATTTCAATTTGTGATAACAATTTATATTTTCCTCTCCACCAAATACATGAGTGTGCCCCAATTTTATATTTCCTGATATGATGAATCTTACCCCCCCAAAGGAAACTAGGATACTTTTATGAGCATGGGAAATAATTGCATATATAGATAATAAGGAGATAATCAATGGGACATTATTAATTAGATTTGACAGATTTTTACAGTGATTTCATAAATTATTAAAAATGAGGATTACACACACTCCTGGGAGTCAATAATTCAGATCATATAAGAAAATCTTTATTGACCTTCTTGAACACTAGCTTGTAGTTTCTGTGTATCCACTGGCTTGTTGCTACTTATGAGCACATGAGACCACAGAGGTAAAGGACTCAATATATAATGTTGAGCACATAGTAAGTACTCAATAAATGTTATCGATTTTATCTTAGTGTTTTTATAGTTGAGAATAAAGAAAAAAATGAAATATATGGATAAAAATACTTGCATTCAATATGTAGACTTAATTGCAATTAGCCTATCTAGTTCTAACTTTCACCTAAAACCACTTTCGTTCCAGAGGAAGAAAAAAGGAGATATAAAAGATTATACTGAATCCAAAAAGTGGCAGGAACACTCCCAGAGCGGACTACCCATGCAGGTAATGGAGAGATTCAGCCCACGGTAACCCTAGGCTGGTATTTCTTTCCTGCCTCATAGCTAAGCCAGGCAAAGATATGTAGCTGTGAAGGTCAACATCAAAGGTGGGTCACCCATTCCATTTCTAGATAACCAGAATTAACTGCTCAACTGACATTATCCTGACATTATAGAGTTCCAGAAAGGAAAAAAAAATGAGGAATATATTTATGTATTAGTGAAAAAAAAATAGTTGCACAACCGTATTTAAAATAATGGAAAATATTTATTCTACCTTACTGGCCATCATTAGGTTTTTCCATTTTCTTCCCTGATTATTCCCAGTTATAAAATAATGAAAAGAAAACATACTATTTATTGAGTACTTACAATATGTAAGACATTATATTGCATCCTTTCTTTACATGGTCTCACTTTCACAACAAACTTTGGAGGGGCAATTGAAAAATAAACTAATGCTCATGGTAAACTACTAAAACGAAAGCAGAGGCATCTTTATTAATAATCACAATTTTTTGAGAATTTTAGTACTTATTTTTATGGGTGTTTAGTGTAGATGTGCAAATTATCTCCTTTTTCTTTTTAACTCAATAGAACACTTTGAATCAAATTAATGCAATTAAATAAGTGACTGTGTGGGAGAGAAGAGCTGATCAAGATTAAAGACAGCAACAATCATCTTTTTACATGAGAGGGTTACTAGGAAAAAAGAGAAATTCTGAACACTGATATACCAAATGATAATGATTAAATGTATAATGGACACTTACATTATAAAGTCAGAGATAATCCTAATTTCTGGATGAGAAAATTAGCAATATTTCCAATACAAACACCCACCCCCTCCCCAATTTTTTAAAAAATATTAATTATTATAGCCCCTCACACAAATCTCTCATTATCAAAATCAAAGGTTATTCTTTAGAATCTTGAGAAAATACAGATATTATTATCATCATTATCATAATGATTTTTGGTCATTCTAACAATTTGAGCTTCTAAAACAGGATGTTAAGCCTAAATAAAGTATATCTTCAGGAAAAAATAGTCTTTTTAAAGTACATTATTAATTCACCCTTTTGAATTCTTAAAGCCACAAAAATATGAACAAATCAAGGCTAATATACAATGATTATCTTTAACATTACTTGTTAGCAATCCACGGTAAGTCAGGAAAGATTACGGTCCTGTGAGCAAGCTGTTGACAAACATATGGCATTTCATTCTAATCACTACACTTATTGATTCATTTGCTGAAAAAATATGTAATAAGCATCACTTTTGCTTCTGGCCCTGTAATTATTTTGCAATTTGGGGATGACTTTCCTTAAGTAATTTTGCTCAACTGATATTATTAAATGAATACTTCAAACCCAAGTTGTATCTACAAAGAGGCAAACACTTCCACCTTTATATTTAATGACAACCACATGGACCATTATGCTTCCTTTTCAACAAAACATGGAATTATAGTAAAACCTCTTCAATTTAAGTTTCATTATATGAAATTATAATCAAAGTGGCAGGACCAGTACTGAAGTTTGCAACAGGAGCTAGAAGCAAGGGAATAATATAAATAAGATTTGAAATGCGACTACTTAATAGAATAAATTCTAAAGCACTTAAGAGAAATTAATTTACCTACACACAATGAAATTACAAGGAAAGAAGAGGCCAACATCATTAGGGCAGGGTGAAAAAAGACTCCAATTACAAATCATGGCAATCCCCACTTGACCTCACTTAAAATACTGTTAGTCATAAATATATTCTACCGTATGAAATGCAAGTGACGAATCTTCATTTCATTTATATATATTCTAGCACCTATACTAGGACTGACCATTCTCTAAATTGCTCAGTTTACTGAGGTTTTCGTGATTCTATTATTAAGAAATTTATTTTGGAACATACTACTTTATTTCAGAGTTCTACTAATCTGAGAAACTTAAATGCTCCCAGTTTTGTAATTCAACATGGAAATAGTATGTAGTGTGCACAAAATGGACACACTAAGGCAGTCCTCCAAAATGCCTTTTGACAACCAGCCACCCTCAGTTAGAATTGTTCATGTCCTCCTTTTTCCTTTGTACCAAGATCCATCAGAATACTCACCAGGCATCCATGCATGTGTATGCCTGACTGAGTCAATGTCAATGTCTGGCTATTTCCAAGTTACATGGTTCATGAGGGATGTTATTGTATCTAATCATAGTTGTCCCTAAGATCTAGTACTATACCTGGAATAATGTCAAGGATTTAATAAACACTATTTGAGTACATACAGGAAGGAAGGAAAGGAGGTAAGGGAGATACTATTTGCAAAAATATGTAGACTAACAAATTATACAGGATAAAGTGAACATGAAAATAATAAGTGAAAAACTAAAAAACTAAAGATCCTTATTACATATTCTTTTAATTGGTTTAGTTTCTTCCAAATATATTAATGAGGAAATTATTTTTAAGAAGTGAGAATGATGAGTTTATATAATCTGAATCGAGTCAGGGAGAGTGATATGATTAAGCTCCCCTTGGCTGCTGAATTTATGATTCTGTTATGTAATAATGTATAATCCATGGGGAGGCAGGGTATAGGAACTGTATTTCCCTCCTCTTGAGAGGAAATAGAGATAAATTCTTCAGAGGGCTTTAATCAAGGAGATTCTTATTTAACTTCTAATCATGGAAATGCAAATCAGATAGTCTAATATCACTAAGATCTTGTATTGCCTAATTATGCATTTCAGTGGATCCACAGAAAGTAAACATCTTTTTGGACACTAGCAACAGCCTAACAAATCATCTGACTTTCTGGGAACTGGAAGTTCTAAAAAATACATAGATTCAATACACACATACACATTCATACTCAAAAACAAACAAGTATAAGCAAAACTGAAGAAATTAGAGTAAGATTCATGTCACTATCCTGGTTGTGATATTATATGATAGTTTTACAAATTGGTTCCATTGGGGGAAACTGGGCAAAGTGTATAAGGAATCTCCCTGGACTATTTCTTAAACTGCATATGAATCTGTAAGTATCTCAATAATTGTTCCTCAGTGTCTGTGGGGGATTGGTTCCAGGACTACCCGTGGTTACCAAAATCTAGTCCCTAAGTCTGCCTCGAGGAACCCCCAGATACAAAACATCAGCCTACCATGCAGGCAGATTTCCATCCTACAAATACTGTGCTTTTTGAACCACATTTGCTTGTGGACGTGGAACCCACGGATATGGAGGAGCTGACTGTATTCATTGAAAAAAACCCATAGACCCACATAGTTCAACCGTGTTATTCAAGGGTCAATTGTAAATATTTCAGTTAAGGTTATGGAATCATAAACTTGCCACATTTTAAACTACTGATTTGTAATTATGAAAACAAAGTCAACCAAATAAAGTTGACATATACCACTACAGATAAAATAATCAAAACTGAAACAAATATAAAACCTATCTTCTCAGGATTTATACAATTATAAGGTGAGAAATGATCTTGAATATCCAAAAATTCAATACCAAAGAGCCAAAAATGAATAATATTACATTTCTCTTTTTTAATATGTATACTTATTTGTAGAACTTGAACTACAATATTGGTACTTACTATCAATGAATAAAAATTAATTACAAAACTACCCAAAATATTTTTTCATATAAGAATTATTTATTGCATAAAAAAGTATTCCCTCTTTGAAATCTGGTTTTATTTCTGTTGATTCTAAAAAAATTAATTTATGAAAATTTCTTTTATTTTACTCATTTTCCAATATCCACAAAGACTTAATATTCATTATTAATCTTCAAATATTGAGGTTTTTTTGGAAAAATAATTTCTTTTTTTTTATTTCAGCATATTATGGGGGTACAGTCCGAGTTTCAAATACGTCCATTCTTCGGGTGGTGTGCATTGCACTCTTTGTGTATGCGTATACCTGTCCCCTCCTCCCTCCTCCCCCCTCCCCTCTCCCCTTCCCCCCTGCCCAACATCCAATAAATGTTATTCTTATATATGCACTTATGTGTTGATCAGTTAATACCAATTTGATGGTGAGTACATGTGGTGCTTGTCTTTCCATTCTTGAGATACCTCACTTAGTAGAATGCGTTCCAGCTCTAAAAAATATGGAACGCTTCACGAATTTGCGTGTCATCCTTGCGCAGGGGCCATGTAATCTTCTCTGTATCGTTCCAATTTTAGTATATGTGCTGCCGAAGCGAGCACTGGGGATTGGTTTAAAATTTGGATGGCTGTAGCTGCTGATGACTGCAAGAGATAACATAAGGGGTGAGGACAGACGGACAGAAGAGGTCTGAGAAGTGGGCCCGGGTATGCTCCAACGTCTCCCACTTCATCAGGACTAAAGAGTGAAGGAGAAGAGCACACAGCCTTGACACTTGGGTTAAGATTTGCTTCCACTGTTAAATCTCTGCCCACTCTCCTGGGCAGAGTTAATCCTTTTCACTGGAGGCAGCTGGGAGGAAGCAAGGGTTTGGAGTGCCAAGTCTGGCATTAGTCAGTCCCATGCTCCAGTGCCTTGGCCCTTAATCTCTCTGGGTGTCAGTATTCCCCTCAGTAAAATGGGATACTAACACCCACTTACTGAGCGGCAGTCTTGGATCCGTGAGAGAAAGCCCATGCAACTGGCTCTTTTGCTCCTTCCTGCTTCTCAGGGCTTTCCTCAAGCACTTTATGTCCCACCTACCTCCAAACACTGTTCTATCTTCACATATGCTTGACATCTCCAGCCCGTGCTGGTACAAAATAGGTGTTTAGAGAAAGAATGAACGAAGCCAAAGATCGGTTGTGGAATCCCAGGCCAGGAGTGATCCGGGTCAATTCATCTCGCCGTGAAGGGCGGGCAGCCCGCGCACCCGTACGCAGTGCAGAGCCACCGTGGTGTGCTGGGCCTGCAGGCGGGAAAGGGCACCGGATCCCCGCGCTGGCCCCTCACGCCAGCCCCTTCTCCAAAGCGCAGAGGAAGCGGGGAGGGGCCTCGGCCAAGGGCGCTTCCTCTCCTGCCCTAGCAGAGTCCTCTGGGCCGCGGTCTCTCGGACGAGTCCTGAGAGGCGCGAAGACGTCGCGCTGCGCCTGCTGCTGCCTGGACGCGGGGTTTCCAGCCTGGGGGTGAGGAAGGGCCCGCCCGTCCGACTCCAGTCTGCTGGTGTCCCGCACACGCGGGGCTCCTGCCCCGCCCACCTATACGCACCGAGAAAGGCGCCCTTTCTTGTTTGAAAGACGAATTCCCTTTTCCCTCTGCTGCCATCCCTCAGATTTCTGAGGAAAAATGGAGCCCAAGTTTCCTGTAGACAGGACATTCAGGGAAGATTGTGTGGGGTCCTCTCTAATCCGCAGAGCGTCCTGGCGGAAGCCGCCCGGGCATGCCACCGCCGCGCACGAGTCCTGCGTTTGCTCGCCTAGGACGCGCGCGGCAGCGCGCGGTCAGCCCTGGAGGAGGTTGCGTGCGGGCGTAAACACGCACGTTTGGACCAAGTAGCCAGAGACTGCGGGTGACATTCCCAGGGCAGTTGCTGGGGAGATAACAGATTACTGTAGAAATTGGTTAAACCAAATTTTCAAAATATTTCAGCAACCCGCAAGCCCAGCAAGGACCCACGTCTGGCAACCATGGAGGAATTCACTTCAATATTGTGGGCAGTGGTTCTTCACATTTTGGGGGTCACTGATATCTTCAAAAATGGGCGCAAGCTATGAATCCTAGCCCAAAAAACACACACTTGGGGATACATGTTCAGCGGTCCGGTAATAACCCCCACACACATGCACACACCTCTTCTATCACACCTGGAGCCCTAGATAAGAACCGGTGCTTGACAGAAAGTATGCACAAGCTTTGTGATCTCAGCAGGGGGGAAATTTTTCACAAGGCTCCTTTGGGCGGTTGGTTGTCCTCATTGTTGTTTTTTCCTCAGTAACAAGTGTACAACAGTTAATCAAGGGATCAAGTGAGTTTGGTGGATATGAAAGGATATAGACCTCCTGGAAAAGGAAAGATGCAATTAGAATGAAATCATTCCCTTGGGTTGTCCTGGCCTCCCCAAACCACCAACAAAAGTGTAATTAGGGCAAAAATGTTTTGGAAGGAAGTTAACAAACAGGGAAGGTTTCCTTAGACGTAATGATGACCGTTCTGTATTTTGTTATTCCATTAACCAAGAAATTTCTGTGTTATAAGCCAACAACGTTTGACAGCCTCCAGGAGAAGCAGCATATGTGCTGTATTTCTGGGGGGGAGGGGCAGGAGGGCAATAATGCTATACCTACTGCACCAGGGACAGCAGCTCTCCACCCTCTAACTGGCCTGCTGGTGGTGTGTTTGTGTGACAGTGGATGATAACATATCTGTCTTATTTTATTTCACCAGATGGAGAAAATGCAACAATATTTGGGAGAAAAAACATTTCCTGTCTTTTTGTTCTTAACATAAAAAAGCACTTTATGACTATTTTTTTTTCAGCTTATTTTCTTCTCCTCTGGGGCACTTTTTAAAACCTTAAAGCATATATTTGCCTGGAGTCTTTGATTTCTCACAATATTCCCATCTCTTCCTATAACCAAGACTTGGTGGACTTGCTCCATTAGGGAAACTTGTGTTTTACAAGCTGTAGACTATAACTGCAATAGCTAACCTTTTTTTTTTTTTTTTTTGAGAGAGAAAATTTTAAACTTAAAACACTTAGCATTTAGCATTTATGGGCCATTGATTTTTTTTTTATTACCCATTTAACCATGTCTTTTCTTTGACGCTCATCCAGAAGGACTCTCATCATCTATGGCTAGATCAGAGAAACCAAAAGGAAAGGTCTTCATCATCTCTAATCTCCATCTCTCACCTCCCTCCAAAGCAGTTTACAATAAAGAGAACTCACTCCCACATCCTGATCCCTGCTCTTCTTTGATCTTCCCCATCATTTTCTTATTAAAACCAACTGCTCTGTTGCCACCACCACCAGTTTCAAGTTGTCTGAGTAACTATTTTCATCCTTAAATTTTTAATTTTGAAAATCAAGTCATATATTAGAGTTATTATGGTGGCAAATACAATATCCCCACTTGAAAAACAGGGAAAATCTGTAGAGAACAACCTATTAATTTTCCACCAGCTAGAAAGCACTAAAATGCTACTTTCTGAATATGGGTCTCTGGTTTTTCAGCCTGGCTTCCTGTCTCAGTCACACAAGCTTTCATGGTTTCCTGGGCTATTTCTCCCATTGAGCAGGAATTAAAAGTGAGCAAACATTAAATTTCATTCCCATCAGCATAATAAAAAGAATTACATTCTGTAACAAGTTACCAAACTCCAGCCAATGATGCAATACACCACCAAATTCCAGTGGAACAAAATAATTTGAATAAGCCTTCAGATTTCATAGTTTTGGAATTTATTAACTACTAAAACAGACACACTGCATTACCTCTTTGCAAATGAATGGGACAAATAACCTATCAAATAAAGATTTTAAAATAAAGGTTAAAAAGCTTATGCTTTATATTTTATACATAAAGATTGTAATCAGATTTGGGGAAAGGGCACTAACAGTCAAAGCTTAAAAAAAATGAATAGAGCAAAGATAGAACAAGATTCTTTAGATTTTTATACCATAATTGAGTATCTTATACAAGTTTATACGGGATTCTTTCATTCACAGCTAGATATAACTCCACTTTCTGAATTTCAGTACCCTAGGGCCAATGGTGTACTCCACTTGGAATTACCTTCTTCCAGGAAAGAGGCTTTCAGTGTATGTCCTTCTCAAGATGAGTTAGTTGCTGCTGCCACAGTACCCACAGTGGCACTTTGTACTTCCTCCATAAGAGCAATGACTGCATTTTGTTCTCCGTGCTCATACAATTGTGGATCTTGCCTGCTATGGTATAAATTCTAGTAGGGAAAGGACTACATTTGTTTTGCTCAGCACTGCATTCCAAGTACCTGGCACACGATAGGTACTTATTAAATATTTCATGAATTAATAAAATAGACTGAGAGTTGATAACTGGGTTTTTTTTTTTAAGCACAAAGAATCCAAGTGCAAGAAAAAAAAAACAGAAATAAATTCCCTCCATCTCTTTCAATTTACTGAGGAAGCCCCATGAGTGAAGAGTGCAGAATAGCAATTGGCCAACATCTGAGTTTGAAATCCACTTGGAGACTTACTAGTTTTGTAAATTTGGATAAGTTACTTAGCCTCTCTTAACCTCATTTCTTCTTCTGTAAAATAGGTACAATAGAACCCCCTTGTAAGGTTATTTTAAGAATTAATAAATATATGCACCTGACATATGTAAGCACTCTACAAACGAACTTCATTATCATTCATTCACTGAGTGTCTAAGGGCCTGCTTTAGGCACTGAGGACACAACGATCAATTAACCAAAACCCTTCCTCAAAACCTAAGTCTCTTGAGTAATATGGCAAATACAGTAACAGAGATATTAATAATTACAAGGTGTTATGGGAGCAGCAACTCAGCTGGAGAGAGGGGATACAATCCAAACAGAAGGCAGAACATGATTAAAGACACAAGGGCTAAACACAGTGGCTTATAGGGGAGAGTGTGACCACAAGTAGCTGGTTCCCCATTTAATGCACAGTAAGTCCCCAACTTATTTCAATGGCTAGTGAGAGCATGTCCAAAAGCACACTCACGCCCGTTTTCTCTCTGCCCTCATCTGCCCTCATCTCCTGTCACTTCCCCTGCTCTCTCCTCTCCTCTCCTTGATTGCTAAGCACATTCCCACCTCAGGGCTTTGCACTCTCTGTTCCCTGGACCTAGATATTCTTCCTCTGTTTACATAGCACATACACTGCCTCACCTCCTTGTGCATCTTTGCTCAAAAGTCATCTTTTCAATAAAGCCAACCTTGACCAGCCTATCGAAATTGCCCTTCCCCATCCTATAAAATGTGCTTATTTATAATGTTTATTATTTACTGATACCCCCTCCCCCCATATAAGTTCCATAAGGGCAAGGATCTTAGTTTTTGTTCCTTGACGTATCCCAAGTGCTTAGGACAGTGGCTGGCACACAGTAGTGTAGAATGAATGAATGAAGTGTGGCTGGAATGTGAAGTCAGGGCAGGAAGTAGAGAAAGGTGAAGCAGGAGAGAGGTTTGAATGCTGTCCTGAAGAGCTTAGATTTTTATCTGACAAGTAATGGAAAGCCTTGAAAGGTGAGTGGCATGTTCAGATGTGCTTTTCAGATAAGTCACTCAAGGAAAGGATTTAAAGGAAATGATAATGGCAGAGCCTTCCAGTGAAGAAGCTGTTGCAAGTGAGCTGAGAAGAAGTCAAGGAAGGTCTAGACTAGAGCAACAGGAATGAGAAAGGAAGGCAAGGGATATAGCTGAGGCATAATTAGAAAGTTAAGTCAGGCAGGACTTGATAACTGACTTGAAACAGAGGGAGAGAGAAAGAGAAGACTGGAGGATGACCCCCAAGTTTGTAGTACGGATGATCAGTAGGGTGAACGAAGTAAGATCCATTCTAGAATATGCAGGGGGGAAAGGGCAGGGGAGGTGATGAGTTTAGCTCCATATATATCCAAGTAGTTCCAGTGTCAATTGTGGAAGATGGAATTTGGAGGTCAAGATATTCTAACTAGCAATAATTATATTAATATTAAAGGCAAAACAACCTTCATTTCAAGCATTAATTCAAAACAACTTTCATTTCAAGCAAATTTCATTCCAAATTTGCTTCTAAGAGTAGGGATCTAAAAGCAGCTATATTTTTTAAGTTAAGATTTTACATATCTGCTCTATATAATTTTTTTCCCAGATAGCCAAAAAAAAGGGATGTTTTGATTATTTAATTCTTATTCTTGACTTCACTTTTTGATAGGAGATTTTTAGCTAGCTGCCCAGAGAAAATAATAATCTCTTCCCCCCAAAGAGTTACCATGTTTGGTTGTGAAATAACTAGTGGTATAAGACCATACCCTTTCATTTTGTAAAAGTATAAGGAAGAAGTTAAGGAAATTCAAAGGCAATATTATATATTCCAAACAAATTTAAGGAAATACTTTTAAAATGACATGTAATTAGTTAGTGGAAGTTACTATCACAACAAAAGATTGAAGCAAATTGCTTTACAAGCTTTCCCTTCTCCCTAATCAAACCTCTATATAAAAATAAAGCATGGCACAGGGACAACACTATATTGTCACTTAAAACTACAAGCGAGAGGAAGTGTAACTGGTTTAAATTTTTTTTTTTTTTTTTTTTGAGACAGGGTCTCACTCTGTCACCTGGGCTAGAGTGCAGTGGCATAATCATAGCTCACTGCATCCTCAACCTCCTGGGCTTAAGTCATCCTCCTACCTCAGACTCCACAGTATTTGAGACTACAGACATGTGCCACCATGACCGGCTAATTTTTCTATTTTTTGTAGAGACAGGATATCGCTCTTGCTCAGGCTGGTCTCAAACTCCTGGCCTCAAGCAATCCTCCTGTCTCAGCCTCCCTAAGTGTTAGGCTTACAAGAGTGATCCCCTGTGCCTGGACTCTAACTTCAATAATAATAATTTACTGGGCATTTACTTTATGCCAGGCACTGTGCTAGGCAATTGTCCACACTTTACCTGGCTTTTTCTTACACTTCAAAGTGTACAAATAAGAAAACAAACAACAACAAAAACAGGACTTAGAAAGTTGAGCAACTTGCTAAAAGTCACTTTGCTATCAAGCGGTGCAGAAATCTTTTTAGAGAGAAGGAAAAAAATATTTTTTCCTTCCAAGATCCAATTATTTGTCACAACTTGCCCTGACTTGTTACAGATGAGCACCAGGGTCACCGTATGCAAGAGTCAGCTTGGTTCACAGGTTGCTGACTCTAGCCCTAGAACCTAGCAGGCCAGTCTCTGGAAAATGTGTATTATGTAAAATAACTTTGTTATAAAAATGAAAGAACGAATGAATGGGTTAAGCCCATGTCAGTGATCTGGAATATTTTCTTTCTAAAGGTGAACTTATTACTTAGAACCATAGGGGGATGTTTTAGTCAGTAACTAGCTGCGATAATAAGTGGTAACGAAAGTTCAGACACACACATTGGATTGTTGGCTGGGCCTGGTTTCACTGACTCACTAGCTCCTCCAGAGCTAGAGCACAGCCCTCTCCCAGCACTTCTGCTGAACTAATTCCAGTCAAGTCGCCCGCGGGTTAGAGGTTAGATGGAAACTATCATCAGTTTGTTTTTCAAGCGAGCACTGTTTCCTAGGTTGGACAGGCCACCAGCTTTGGTGGCCCTTATGCTAACCTAGGAAACTACCCGGAGAACCTTCCTCCTCAAAAACAAAGTATCAAATCAGCTCTCGGAGAGTGAAGAAGCCGCCACTGCTTTCTACTTTTGGTTGCGATCCCAGAGGCCCTGATAAATTCGCAGAACATTTTGTGGGCGCGCAAGCTGACTTTTACCTTTTAGATGGAAGAAACACCGGTTTCCCCACCGGGTCCTTCTTGGAGAGCGGACCCAGTACAGTCCCCCACCTGACCTCCCCGGCTGCTCGCTCTCCCTACCGTAACACACGGAACTCTTATTTCTTTAGGTTGCTTCCCTTTTGTGCCTGCCACCTCAAAATCCTTTTTTAAAAAGGCCCTATTATCACTCAGGTGCGAACCCTGAGTGCAGAAAGTGAGAGTGAGCGCAGGGCCCGGCCGCGGCCGCCCTGCAGGGCGCGCGCCGAGCGGGGGTGGGGCTCAGGGCGTCGCGCGCAGGCCACGTGACACGCGGCTGCCCAATCCCGGCGGCTCTGCGCCGCGCGCCGCGCGCCGCGCGCCGACGCGGACCTGGGAAACTCTTCTCGCTCAATGAAAGTTGTCCTTTGAGCTGTTACCGCCTAAACGCAACGTACGGACACTTCGCACCTTCCTCCGCTTCAGGTCCCCTCAGCCTGTAAACTTCGAGAGTGGGAAATCCCTAACCCGAGGGCTCTTGGCACAGTGCACCATCTCTTTCATCAACCGCGACCTGCTTAGTAGGCGGGAAAGAGTTTTTTAGGTGTGTGGCTCCAGGTGGGCCCAGAAGGATGAGGCCTCAATACTCCTCCTCCTCCAAAGCAGAAGTGCAAAGTGAAGATTGCAGGGAGACTTTGAGTCCAAAAAGTGACCCTAGGAGCCCCGCTGTTGCCACTTTTCCCAATTTGGCAGAGTGGGGCTGTGAGTGGAACAGCCCCTGGAGAGCAGGGCAGATAGATTGCGGACGTCAGCCTGCCTTTTACAATATCTCAGAAACGACTTTGGATCTTTTCTCTACTGGAGTCGTTAACTACTCCTAATTCAGTAACTTAATTTAAAAGAACTAAAGTCCTAACTTCAGGTTAGGGTTTGCCCTTTCGAAGCCTTCTGGGAGGCTTAACTGTGGCATCTCGGGTTTACCCCCAACATCCACGACGAGACAAAAGCTAGCTTTCCTAAACTCAATAACAATAGGAGAACTGGTTTAAGCCACCTCGGGGCAGGCAACCCCCACCCGCAAAGCCCTCCTTCTCACTCCAACCTGCCTCTAGGTATGTTTGTGTAATCGGAGACTGGTTGTAGCTGCATTGATGCTTCTCCCCGGGAAAGCTTAGTTTGCATTCATTGAAGTCGCTTGCTTTCTAGGTTTATCTAGGCGGGAAGAGAAGGTGCCACTGGGAAGATTGCTGGGTTTCCTGCTGGACGTCTTCGGGAGTGGGCTGAGCTGCGCTGCTGTGCCGCTTATGACTGCAAGGAGGAGGGTGACGTTAGAAGGTCTTTAAAACGTTACCTTTGCTATTTTAGGAAATTTTCAAAGAATCGCAACAGCGGGGGCAAAATATATTTGAGCTAGGATTTTAGTGAAGAGAACATCACGCCCAGAGCTAGGGGTAGTAAAAGAGTGGTGATTCGGGGCTCTGATATTGCGTAATCTGTAAACTCTGGCAGTGTACATAGACATCTTGCCAATGCCATTAATTCTGTAGTCTCTTAAAATGGAGTAGAAGGGACGTTAGGATTGATCATTACGGTTTGTTTGAAGAATAGAATTCCGTGTCACCAAACGTGTAAGGGCTAAAGAATCGTAGAGTCGGCTACACCTTATTCTTGGAATGTAAGCTTTACATCTTTTCCGAATTTATGAAATTGAAAGGGAACAAGGCTATCAACGTTAGCTGAACAAGGGCAGGAGCGTTTATGCCCTGTCAGTCACGTAAAAGCTGCGCCCAAAGTTTTAAAAAGCGCTGGGACTGTGGCGAGGGGGGCGAAGAGCCGGCGCGGCTCTGGGGATGCGGTCCCAGCTGCCGCGCTGGGGACGCCGCTGGGACTAGCTCATCCTCCGAAGACGCCGGGGGAGGCGAGGGGGCGAGGTAAGAGGTCGCCAAAGGGGATCGGGCTCAGGACAGACTCTCCCCCCGGGGTCGTTGTGGAAGAAGCAAATTCCACAGTGAATTGTACTTACTGAGCTCAGCGTGTACGCAGCTAGCGGCTCTCGATTGGACTGCATTAGCCTAATTTTAAAAAATAAATAAATAAATAAATAACCAGCAACCCTGCAGCGACGCTTCTGCTCGAAGACCACTGGGGACGTGTGAAAGAGCGGAGGTAGCTTTTCTATTACGCATCTTTTTCTCCGAGCTCTAGCTTCTTTCTTTAAAGTCGTTCACCCAACAAAAAGGCAGAGAGGGAGGGATGAGAATTGCCTAAACGTTGTGTTCGACACAGAGCAAAGAATTAGGGGTCCTGACATCATGTCGAGAGGATTCTCGAGATAGGTTTAGGGTCAGTCATTGTGTCTCGAGTGCTTGGGGCTCCAGGAGAAGCGGGTTGTGCAAGACTAATTTCCAGGGAAATCTTTGCCGGGATCCCCCTGAGGTCACAAGCATCAGTCCTTCCCAGGAACTGCCTAAGTGTAGCTGTCCTGGATTCCGCGCCATGGATGGCTGGGTTGACATACTGAAAAATAATTTGTTAGCGCGCGGGTCAGGCTGCGATGGGAAGGCGCGCCCGGCTGCCGCCCCCCGCGTCATGCTGCCCGGCAGGGTTCGGTGACAGCGGGCATGTCACAGGAGCCTCCGCAGGCTTCGGAGCATCCCGACTTTCTGAGGGCTTGATTTTTTTGGCAGAGGGAAGAGCCCTAGTTGAGAGGATTAGAGCGCGCCTTTTCTCCGCGGAGCACAGCGCCTAACCCGCCGCAGCCGCGCAGTTCCCGTGTTTGAAAGCCAAAGAGATGAGTCAGACGCAAAACCTGCGGAGTGACAATCTGAGCTTTTGGCCCAGCCTCGTCCTCGTCCCCCCTCTCCCACCTTCTTTTAGGTCGTCGGTTGGTTCGTAGCAATTGTATAGATTAGGATTGGGCGGAAGAGGGTCTGGGCAGGTGCCAGCTCAGAGCTTGTACCCGGAGTTGTCACGTTCCCTTTGGGGTCAATGAACCACCGACTGACTCTTTCATAACCAGGCTGGGCATATTAACTCAGCTGTCTCAGCATCGGGGAGACGTTCCCGTTCCCATAAGGTTTTTTTCCTTTCCTTTTCTTTTCTTTTATTCGCTTCCTTTTTTAAACTGAGCTTTCTAGGAAAATGTCTTTTAAAGTTTTAAATATCTTGGTGTATACAGAAACGGATAACAAAATTTCAAAACCAGAAGAAGGGAACAAAAGGAAAAGATCTGACTTGGAGGCCGTTTACTTGGTAGTCATTGCTGAAGCTACCATAGTGTAGGACAGAGGAAGAGAGTTCCAGAAGATAATTGGTTAGGTAAAAGTTTTAGCTGTAATGTAATAGAAAAGACAAAGTAAGTGGGAAAAATAATAAAATGCACAGTAGATACACAATACAGATGACTGAGAACCTCTGCTCACAATGCAAGCCTCTTTCTCCCAGAGAGAATATGTGAATTAAAGTTTTTTTCTTCCATCAATCAACTAGACTTTGTTCTTTAATTAGGAAGCACAATGAAGTTTCTAACAGATGTTGTCGGCCACAAACTGATCAAAAATAATAAGTATAATTAATTTGCAGGGACATCTTTAGTTTATAAGGCCTTGGAATTAAAATATGATGCTTTTAAATGTTGTGGTACGAAAACGCAGAAAAGCATTTGTTCCAGATCTTGTAATGACACCATTTCCTTGCTCTGTGCTGCAAAAGACTTCAGTAAGATATGGCCCCTCTACTCTCTCACCTCAACACCTCTTTCTTCAAACTTGATTTCTTTCTGATCTTAGGAAATTCTGCTTAAAAAATATTTCCTGATTTTAAAAAGCCAAGGTGAAATCCTTAGACCAGGTGAAATCCTTAAAATATAGCATGATCCTGATCAGATCATATAACTTTTTCTCATAAACTGAATGTTATAAAGAATATGCTTAAGCAGCTATTCATCTAAATATAGCTTTTAGACATGCATCATTTAATCTGAATTAATGTTGCCAAACTTCTAGTAACCTGAAATGTAAGCACAAAGATCAAATTCCCTGTAATGATTGTCAGATAAAGGTGATGATCACTGATTCTGCTTGGTGTAGTAAAAATTGATCAACAATCAATCATTTCTAAAAAAAAAAAAAAGACAAAAAATCAATCATTTCTAAATTGAATATATAACATTAAGACAAAGTATTGAGTGAGATGCCCTAATATATTCAGCTCTTAATTCTTATGGTATCATACCTTCTAAACTCTATGCAGTGGGTTGAAGATTGTCATTCTAAATTATTTGTTTCCTACACATTGGAAAGAGGCAGAAAGTTAACAGATTTTCTGTGATATTCAACCGCTGCCCCACCAAAACATCTTACAGTTTGGACTGCATTTTAATTTATGCCATATTTTGAAATCTGTTTGGTTTTGAACAAACTTTAGCTTCTGTGCAAGAATAAGCTATCATCCTTTAAGAGATCTTTATGGCTGTCTTAAATAAGTTTTTAAAAAGTAAGTGCCAAGAAAGAATATTACAAAGTAAGGTCTGTCTTCTTGGGAGTCCATATCTATTTGAGTCTTTAGGCCCATAAGTACTTTTCATTTTCTAGTGATGACACCTCTGAAGGGTAGTTAAGGCTGATAATAACATCTTCTTTTGACAGAGGGGAAGTAGAATCCTAAGTTTCTGACATAAATGTTGTTTCTGCCAAATAGACTGTTTCCTGGGTTAGAGTCACATTACCACAATTTTGGTTTGCCACATTTAAGTAAATAAGAAAACAAATGCTGGCCTTGCAAAAGCTACTGCTTATTTCTCATCTTCTTTTTTGACTGTAGGATTCTTTCACTTATGTACCTTTACACTCACAGGCTGCTGGAGTTCTGAGAAGTAAAAATCTTCTACATTGGTAATGTAATTTAAATGACAAATGTGTATTGAGCAGATACTATCTGGGTAGGATAAAAAGTAGAAGACCTGAAACTCAGTGTTTACAAATGAAAAGGCCTCACCAATAAACGTAAGGCACTGGGATGGGTGACGGTACTTTTCCTGCATATTGTTGTAATAGCAGTATTTTTATTTCATACTAAGTAGCTTTTCCTAGCTGTCTAAATTGTTCTTGACCTTCTTCATATATCATGGAAAGCACAAAAGTCTAGGCCAGGATTATAATTTTTAAAAGATAATTTCTCTCAGTTCGTCCTCTCTTTTTAAATACTGGGATATTTGCTTAATAGTACAATTTTAGCCCTTTCTAAAAAAAAATGGCTCATTTTGTTCTTCTTTAAAGTAAATGACATGGAGTACTATTTGGAGTAGATTAAAGAGGAAAAAAATTAAGCTAATGACATTTCTGAATTGCACTTGATTGATTTTCATCATATTTGGGCATCAGTCCAGTCTTTTTTCTTTAACTGGTTAGTGGTGATGATGCTGAACTTAGGACTAAGTTCTGCCATCAATTCACTTATAAGCCTATTTTAAAGGAAATAGGTTGGAGACGTTGCCCTTAGAAAGCTCATATTCACCATATTTGTAGAAGGGATTTTGAAGTGTTTCTTTACTTATTAGTAGAAATTGCTGGAAAAGAAAGGAGAAATCTCCAGGCTTTGTAATATGCATTTGGATGACAGCTAGAGTACATATTGAAAAAAGAAACTATACCTTCAATTTCAGTAGTGTTTTATTGTTTGGTAGTTAAATTTTAAATATGTTGGTTTCTTGCTCTTCAAAAACATGTCTAAATTTGAAGGAGATTTTTCTTTCAAGATTTTAGCCACATTTGCTCATAACTTTTAAAGAGTTCTATAAGCAAAGTTGCTTGTGTAAGCAGTGGAAGACTTTGTACACTAAGCAGAATGTCTTTCAACAGTTTCTGCGTAAAATATGTGTGGTGGTTTCCCTAATGAAATTTTAAATATGGTGCTATGAATTCTAATACAATCTGTGGATAATATATGAACAAAAGCATGTGTGTTAAACATTACCATTGTAGAAGAAAAATATTTTGTTTCTTTTGACTGGAATACTTTAAACTTTGGTAATGATGAGGATCATTGCTTGAAAGAAAAGATCACTGCATGTGATATTTATTCACATCTGACAAATTGAGAGTCAATGTTTTGTAACTAATTCACTTAGTAAAATAGTGCTGTATGCTCAAGCAGAATTAAAAAGTAAACTTATTGTTAGAGTTTAGAAATATTCTATTAGAAAACTTTGTATGTTTGGTTGGTTTCTATTTTACATTAATGTATGTAGTAAAAAGTACAAGGAGTTTAAATACATGCACTTTAAGTATTTTCATTGCAAATCTGATTGGCTTCTGTTGTGGTTTTCTGACGAGTTAGTTCTTATAGATTAACGTTGATTCATCTTACAGCATTTCACACTTGAAATACCTGTGTGTTATATTTTGGTTCCATCAAACTGGAAGTTTGGAACTAAATGTTAGCTCTTTTTTCATTTTTTTTCATGAAAAAAGATTATTAATGAGGTAGCATCCACCTGTAGTCCTGACTACTTAGAAGGCTGAGGCAGCAAGATCTCTTGAGTCCCTGAGTTTGAGTCCAGCCTGGGCAACATAGTGAGACCCATCTTTTAAAAAAGGATACTTTAAATATGAGACATACTAGAAAATAAAACTTTTTAGAACACTCTGTATTTGACAATAAATATTTTCTGACCCCAACATAAATTCATCTAAAAGGTACAACATTTTGGTTGATAGAAAGTTTATATTGTAAACAAACCAGTTAAGTCCAACAGATACACTTTCTTTCCTTCTATACATTTGACAGTTAATTTTACTTTATTTAGAATTTTACCTCTCGTAGGATTGCCAGTCTCAAAAAATTTCTTCCTAAATCAGACTCACAGAAGACAGTCTACCTAGTTTAAAATAAAATGACATTAATTTCCAGTGTTTCTCAGTACTTCCTTCCTTCTTCTGACATCTTTTCTTTGTCAGCCCAAGGACTGTTACCCAACTTTCATCAAAAGTGAATTTTCCCTGTCTCTACAAGAAATAGAAAAATAAGCCAGACGTGGTGGTAGACACCTGTAGTCCCAGCTACTTGGGAGGCTAAGGCCAGAGGATCACTTGAGCCCAGGAATTTGAGACTGCAGTGAGCTATGATGAGGCCATTGCACTCCAGCCTGGGTGAAAGAGTGAGACCCTGTCTAAAAAAAATTTTTTTAAAGTAAACTTTTTATCATTTATAGTTCTGCCTCTGCTAGGCTGGTAATATCCATATTCCTTTATTGGGTTATTATAATCAATCTGACTATGGTTTTGCACTGGGATGTTTAAAGATAATACAAATATACTTTCTATTAAATTTTATAAAACACATTGTGATCAATTAGAATAAAATTTGTATGCAAAAGTGACACATAATTCTTTTGTTGGCATTAAACTAGAGTAAGATATGAGCTTCCAGAAGTGATTAGGTAGAACACTGGGCCTCAGAACCAGAGAGAATGTTGCCCCAAGTACACAGTTGATCTGTGCCCTTCCAAACACTTCCACATTTGGAACTCTCCTTTTTCTGATGGTTTTCCTGCAGCTCTGATCGTTATATTACTATCTGCTCCTGATGGTCTAGTGTAAACTTGATGTCCTGGGAAAACTTTTGTTTAGCCAAGGGCACACTCTGTGGACTTTGAATACATGTGTTGGCACTTCCTGTGTTACTTACCTTCCACCAAGTCCTCTGAGACTTCAGTGTCTTTGTGTGATGGGCTCAGGTGTACCAAAGCAGGCCTTCCAATTCCCTGCTGTCTGTGATGTGGCACTGGGTCAGGGTCTTGAGTACAGTAGAAATCGACTTTGACCCAGGGTTTACCAACAAGTTTATGTAACCTTTGGAGTTACTCAACTGCAATGCCTCAATTTCCCTTTGGGTAAAATAAAGGGTGTTGAGATTAAATGATATTTGAAGCTGGACAGGGTGGCACATGCCCATAGTCCCAGCTACTTGGGAGGCTGAGGTAGGAGGATTGCTTGAGGCCAAGAGTTTAATGCTGCAGTATGCAATGATCTTGTCTTTGAATAGCCACAGCACTCCAGCGTGGGCAACATAAAAAAACAAAAATATATACATTTTTAACGTTAAAACCTCCCGCATACTCTTTCCATCTCTCTTCTCTCCCTCTCTCACTTAAGACTATTTCCATGTATTTTTTTAGACTTTTATTATATTTTTATGTATTTATAGTATTGTTTGGCTTATTAAAAAATCTGACATAGACAGTATCATACTGTTTCCTACACATGTGTTCTTTTTAACTAAACATGTTTTCTGAGATGTATCCACACAGATATATGTTGCTTTTGTCTGTTCCATTATCAGCTCTATAGTATTTCATTAATGGATATAACATCATTAATTTATCTATTTTGTAATGCTCACTATTTCAAAAGACACTGCTATGAACTTCTCATATTTGTCTCCTTGTGCCACAGATATAATGGTCTTTCTAGGATGCCACACAGAAATGGAACTGGAGTACAGTGGCACGATCATAGCTCACTACAGCCTCGAATTCTTGGGCTCAAGTGATCCTCCCACATCAGCCTCCCCAGTAGCTGGAACCACACACATGTGCCACCATGCCTGGCTAATTTTTTTATTTTTTGTAGAGACAGGGTCTCACTATGTTGCCCAGGCTGGTCTTGAACTCCTGGCCTCAGCCATTCTCCCACCTAGGCCTCCCAAAGTGCTGGGATTACAGGAATGAGCCTTTGGGACCCACCACAAAATTATTTTGCAAAGTAGTTGCACTAATTTACATTGCTACTAGCTGCATGTGAGAGTTCCTATTGCAAATACATTGCCATGAACACTTGATAAGTTCAGATTTTAAAATATTTTCCTACTTCATGACCGGGCATGGGCCATGAAGTCTCAGCACTTTGGGAGACTGAGGTGGGAGAATTGCTTGAGCCCGGGAGTACCAAGTTACGATGAGCTATGATCAGGCCACTGCACTCCAGCCTGGGTCATAGAGTGAGATACCCTGTCTCAAAAAATATATATATTTTCCTACTTCAGATGGATATAAAATGGTGACTCGCTTTAAATTATATTTTCCTGACTGCTAGTGAAAATGAGCATTTTATTCACTGTTTGTTGGACATCTAGCTTTCCTCCTTTGCAAACTGCTTATTCTTAGCTCATTTTTATTTTAGAAGATTTGTTTGTATTGCTGATTTATTATTCCGTGTCTATTCTGGATTCTAATTCCTTATTGGTATGTTTGCTGTAAAAATATCTTCCAAATCTGTGGCTTAACCTTGCCTTGTTTATGATGTCTTTTAAAATGCAGAAATTTCATTTTTAATATAGTGAAATATATTAAGATTTTCCTATAAAGTTTGTGCTTTTGTCTCTTATTTAAGAAACATCCTGAAGTCACAGATATACTTACCCATATATTCTTTTAAAAGTTTCATAAAATTTTGCTGTGTCTTTAATTTACTAAAGTGTATTTTTGTGTTTGTTATGAGATAGAAAGCTATTTTTTTCTCCCCAATAGATAAATAAATATCCAGGCACAATTTATTAAATAGCTTATCTTTTCCTTACACTTTTAAAATGCCACCTCCATCATCTATCAATGTCATATATACTTGTGTATGTCCCTTTTCTTTTCCTTAGTCTGTCTATCCTTGTTCCACTATAGTGGTCAGTAGATGTCCTTTTTACAAAGTGGGAAAACATTATACGTTTTTTTTTTTGGATGCCGCTATCCATGAATCACTTTCCATAGAATTTCAAACTGGAAATAGTCACTTAATTTTTTCTCTATTTAATGTTTGGATCTTCATTGTGGTAGTTGATACTAAACTAACTTCAAATCTGCTGTTAAATTTTGCTGTCCTGAATTTTGGTGCATGAACAAAGTTGGAAAAGTTAATTTAGTTTCAAAAAGCAACTCAGTTTGATTAAGCCGAAGAGTTTTGGATTGCAAAAACTAAGGTTTTTTGTTTTCTTAAATAGCATTTGAATGGAGATGTAGAGGTAAGTCCAGGTAATCGCTTTCTTTTCTCCTTTTGTCATTAAGCGGAGATAGAACAATGGGTGTTATTTGAGAGCTGCCCTTCTAACCTTTGCTGCTCTTAAAATGCCTTCGGGTCATCACAAATTTCTTAGTGGTATTTTGATTTTTTAATTTAATGTTTAACTTCTGAGAGAATTGTTTAGAAACGTTTACCTTATTGATATTGCAGGGAAATTGTTAGATAATGGTGACCATTGGTAACACTAAGGGATTTCATAACATGTTTATTTGGGGGAGTGATTAAAAATAGGATTGTCAAGTTTTATTTAATTGGAAATTTATTTTGCATTCTTTCATCCTTAAGGCATCTAGTATTGGAAATGAATTTTAATGTCAAAAGGTAGGGAGACATCTAGGACTTTGATTTTTTTAAATGTATTCTGCTTTATATAAACTTTGGAAATACTTTTCATAATCCTCATCAAAAGTGACTTTACATCATAGTTTCATAAATATTTTGAGATATTTTTCTTATGTATTGCATTTGTCCACTGGAAGAAGAAATGATATTTAAGGCATTCAATTCATTTCATACTATAATTCATCAAGAATTGGCCCTAAATGCTTCTGTGTATAACTATAGAGAGTGCCATCATTTGTTCATGGTCCTGATTTTTCTCAATTTCTCGTCCTTTTCTGTTCTGAAGCTTACTTGGCCAGGTTCCTTATCTATGTAAGGCCAAGAGAAAAGGAATAGAGTGGCTATTCTCTCTTGGAGCATTCAACAGGGTAACACATTATGGTGTTTGGGAGTTTTTACTTTATTATAGTACAATGGCATTTGTGGTTATTTTTTGTTCTTTCTCTTTTTATGTTAGTTGATGTATTCAAAATTAATAAAGACCAAAATATTCCTAGTCAGAGAATACCTTTACAGATATACATAGGCACATATAGTTGGGGTTTAAGATACTTATTTATTCATTTACTCATCATGGGTATATATGCATATTATGAATCAAGTGACCATATATTCTATTGTCCAAAGCAGGACACTTTTGAGAATGAAAGGTGGTGTTAGGGACGATTACACCAGGTCAACAAACACAAACCAGGATCTTCCCTGGCAAGTCATCAGACATTGACTGCTGTGTATCATGCTTCCTACAGTCAGGAAATTTTAAATAATTTAGTTAACACTATCAGGATGGGAAAGGGAGGGAAAGAATACATGAGAAGGAAGGGGAGGCTTCTGTATAGACACTACACCTCTTACTATAACACAAGCACCTGGAGACTGCAGGTATACTGGGTGCTAAGTATACCCTGCTGTGGTCCGCTAGTTTCATTTAATTTGCATATCCTATCCTGTTCCTGCTTTTGTAGGAATTGGTCTCCACCTTGCTTCATTATTACCCTTAGACATTTTAAAACGTTTTTCTTTAGCTTCTGCATTTCTTTTATTTTGTGCTGATAATATACTTCTGGCTCTCATCTTTGTTTCCATTTTTCTTATTTTATATAGTTAGATTAATTGGATTTCCAGACCATTCAATTGGTTTTGGTTAGCTATTTCTTTTGACCACTTGGGAAGAAGGCCTCCTCCCAGTAACATATATGCTTTTTATTCCTGTCCAATCATTCAAGTCATAGGTTTTGTAGGTGGTTTATTTGGATCATAAAGAATCGGAAAGGAGCACAGACTTTGACCTCAGATCCAGATCTCGCTAATTTTTGGACATGAGTGCACTTGGTTCTCAAAGCAGCATGGCTTTGAGTGCCTATATTCCAGCATTGTTGTTTTAATTGCAGTTTGCCTCCTTCTCTAAAGGGAGAGTGAGTATTGAGTCCTTCTAGAGCTGACAGATGGAGGAAGAGGTCACCTTTCCTTGTGTAGGATGTATGGGCTGTTTTGCAAAGAGTCATTTTGCTTTTGTGGGTAATGTTCCCCCCTTTTCTGAAATCTATACCTGAGAGTACAAAATATGGGAGTGTGTGTTTGCCAATAATCAGATCAAAGGTTCCCGGGGGCCTAACCTACCTGAAAAGGGAAAGGAGCTATAGTGGCTTTCTGCAACCTGACCTCTCCACTCTCATTGTAGCCAAGTTTTTGATAGGCATCTAGATAGAAAGCTGCTGGAGTTACCTTCTCAGATGCTTGTGAGATAAAATGTGTGTATCTGTATATGAATATGGTAAATTTGAGCTATTGGGGGTAGAAAAAAGACAGTAACATGTATGCTAACATAAATATTGAAACAGATTGTTAATCTTTTTTCAGAGCCTCTTGGTTTAGAATCCTTTTGTTTGACAATAATGAAGGTAACTGTTGACTAATATTGTTTAAAAGACTGGTATTTGTGGCACCAAACATAAGCACAACCAGAGAAACTTCTTGACACTTTGCAAATATTTACAGGCTAAAAGAACATAGTTTCATAAAAGAGCCAAGTGATTTCATAGTGACTTTCTGGTTTTCCTGCAGTTCAGAAGATAACTTATCTGAAAAAAAGGGTAGATTTTGCTTATAGAGGCATAATATGTTATTCTAAATATCGTTCTTTTCCTTTAAGGATTATTATTATTATTGTTTTTTAAGTGTTTAGAAAAACAAAATCTGGATTAATTTTTTAGGGGAGATGCTGATGGTATTAATAGTTTGATACATTATGCTGTTATGAATATTATTAAAGCATTTAAAAATATTATAGCAATCAAAAGCTACATCCACTTTCATTTTCACATTTTGGCATTGTGATAAAAAATGTATTGTCACATAAAAGTATGTTTTCTTAGAATAGATATTTAGTTAAAAATGTATCCTCATAAGCAACACTGTTAAAAATGATGTATTTGTGAAAGAGAAACAACATCCCTCAAATAAATGTTTTTATGAAAACAATGAACGCTTTGCTAGATTTCCTCTTTAAGTGGTTCTTTTAATAATGTAATAAGTTTACAACAGGACTGATATCTTTAATTCTCCAGTTCTTTTATACAGTTAAGTGCTGGCTGGAATCTTCTTCAGGCTGAAAGAATGACATATTCAAGAAGTCTTTGACAGTGTTTAAACACTTCTTATCAAAACTTAATTTCCATGAATGATTGATTTTGGCACTTGATGGAAGGCTGAAGAATGTTCAATTACCCCATTTTCATGTGCTAATGAAGCCGAAAGTGACTTAAGAGGATTTCTTTACACTGTGGCAGCCTGTTTGGATATGCACATGACTTCTTAGGTTTCTCTCCCAGGGTTTGTCTCTACTAAATAGTTGTCTTATTGAGTAAGTGTGGCTAATCTGTCTGCTTGGCCACAGGCCTTGGCCTTCCTCTGTAGAGTGGACTGCAATTAGTGAAGCTGTCAAACAAGGTGTTTAATTTCAAGAGAACTTATTTTGTTCAAATCTTCTAATTTGCAAAATCAATGAAGTTTAGAGTTTCTGTTTGTTCACAGGTACTTCTTTGGTATTAGGTTTTGAGTAAAATCAATATGGAATTTAAACTGGGGGAAAAACAAATTTCAATTCCACAATTTGAGTTTAGAAAGCTTGAGTATTAGACTCAATTTTTCACATACTGCACTAGAATTTTTCATTAAACATTTAGCCCAAATTGGGCTAGAAATATAAGTATCAAATGGAAGAATTTTCTGCCCCATATTTTGAGGGGGAAGATTGAATGAGGGAGAATAAAAATTGTACTATAGGAAAATACATGACTCTCCCCACTAAAATGTATGCATATGTTGTTGGTGAGTTTAAATTTTGATGACTATGCTACATGTTTTTATATAATCTTAGCATTAGAAACTAGAAAACTTTAGAGTTAGGTATCCTTCCGGATCAAGATTCCCTTGGGGTCAATAATTCCGTGGATTCCAAAAAGGTTACTTCTCTAGCATCTGAAGACTTCTGAGGCTTGAAGTAAGTCACAAACTGGTTTTGTGACCCCAGCGAGCCACTCTAGCCTCTTAAGTTCAAAACAACAACAGTCCTCATCCAAACTGCTTATTACTTCCTCATGGCTTCCACTTCCTTCTCAGGAAGGCGTTTGACTCCTCTGAGCATGGAAAGTGTTGTATTCAGGGGAGAGCAGATCCTTGTTTAGACTGCAGCAAATGTGCTGTGTGTAAACACTTCATGGGTGTGTTCTAGTTCTTGTTAGGGGTGTGTTCTAGCAGACTCAGCCAAGACTGATGGGCGTCTTTTCTTTTTTCTTTTTCTTGCCAGTGTGGATGATAGGGATGGGTGACTTCTCTAGATAACTTGGCATATCTTTACTTTTGTAGGAAGTGGAGAAACAAGGGAGGGAAGCAGCTCTGTTTCCTCAAAGGACCCCTGCCTAATGAACTTGTAATTAGGAAAATTTAATAAATTTGCTTTGTGTAGCGAACCTAAACTCTGATTAAACTGAAGCTTCCAATTCTCTCAAAACTTCATTTAACTTTGGACATCACTTTTTAATCTCCGCCTGTACCTAGAAGACACCCTCTCTTTTCCTCCACCCTCCCATGGTTATCTCTACCTCATCTCCCCACCAAAAAAATTTAAAACATTTTTTTAAAAAGGGAAGAAAAGAAGACCATTGCCAGATATCACCAAAACATCCTCAGGGTTTGAGTGGTACACAGAATGGAGAAATTACTCCCTTCTTTCCACTTTTTCAAGGTGAAGGCCATCTCATGTCCCAGCCACTGCTAGCTCCCCATCAGAAGCCAACAGTCCACTTCTTAGTCAATATTAAACTAGAAGGGAGGAATCTTTTTCATGGCTTCTCTACTTTGACAACAGAGCAAAATCATTGCGTTAACTGGAGCTGGGCTTAAGACAGTAAGGTTAAAACGTCCAAGGTTTCTTCTAACACTCATGCTCAGTGATAACTTATGCCACTTGCATAATAATTTGGAAGATGTACTAAGAGATGACAACACACTGCACTCAAAGTCATGCTTATTATTTGCAGTGTCCCCAGTATATTTCATTGGGGCTTGGTCACAATTAGATCTGACCTCATTTCTCTTCCTTGTGAGTGATCTCTCTGTCATTTTTCTTAGTTTTCTTCCTTACTATTCTCCACATTCTTTAGTAGGTGAATCAAAAAATAATTTGAGACAAAGGCAATTGTCATTTTTATTACAAATACTATTTGAGCAGCCCATTCATATAAAATCATCTACTACTGCATCTTTTAAATTATATGCAACTAAAGATAGGGGGTTGACAACTAGAAAGTTACATTCACAACTAATGTTCCCCTGCCTGGTACGTGGGATACAGACATGAGTCAAGCAGTTCCTGCTACCTAGAATTCCCCTCCCTGCCCTGACTGGCAGGGGGAAATGTAGGCCCAGTCAGGTAACATCTGAGTGTGAGAGGGAGGGTGGGGGTGTTTGGTGACACCCCTAACCTGAAGTAAAGGCAGAGGCTAAAGTCTGGCTCTTTATTCATCCCTGTGTCTCCAGGGCTTTGCCCGATGCTTTGCCTAAAACAGATGCTTGATTACTGGCCATTGCTTGTACCTCCTTTGTATTTCCTTCCTTGATTGCTTTGTCTTCTGCACCCTCCAGTAGCTCCCTCCTGGAATCTGTTTCCTTTCCACTCTGCCCATAGGAATCCTACTCTTTCTACAAACTCCAGATCAAAGATGATTGTCTCCATGCAGCTGCGGCTAGGTCCATGGCCAGACATCGTCTTTCCCTCCTGAATCCCAGAGACTGGACACAGGTCCCTGTGGCAGTGGTTCTATTCTGCTATGTGACCATGTCTTCTCTTTCACTCATCCCCTTCTGCCTCAGTGCTGTTGTCTCCCTAGAACACTTGCAGGGAGGCTATTAGGAGTTTGGGTTTGCTTGTCAGTATAATATAAGTTAATTTTGACAAAAGATATTTGGAACAAAGAAATCAGGCCAATTCCAAATGAATGAACTACATTAAAATATATATGTGATAATCAGATTTTAAAATGTTACTCATATGCTTCAAAGTAGATGCGTTCCAGTTTCAATATATAGTGTAGCAAATATTAACATGGATTTTTTTAGGATTCCTTTCTCTTCCATCTGGTCCAGAAAGCTAGATCACACTAGGTGAAGAAAAAAATTTAGAAATGTTATAAATTTACTTAGGTGGGTAATTAGTATTCTTTAGGCAACTCATTCCGTCAAGGTTATATTTTGATTTTCCTACAACTCTGCTCATTTCAAAAATTCCCACATATTCCGAGCTTTGGTAAAGGACGAAGAGAGGAAGAGGGTACAAGAAATATATCTACATATATCCATATGGAGGAAAAAAACTGTATCAAGGTGGAGAGCAGAAGTGAATTAATGAATGAGGGGTTGCAGTAGGAGAGAAAGCCCTGAAACTAAAGAAGGTGCTAATTGGCGGGGAATGTTGTGAACATCCACCCTGAGTGTGATGTGATTATCTGCTTCTCCCTGAATGTTTGAGTCATCCTATGGCAGGTCAGAGGCAGCAGAATCCAACAGGCCACTCTGAGAGCTATGGGGTCCCAAAATATGCCCAATCCCTCTCTCTGCAGAGTATGGAAGTCTATTGTAGGCCCTCTGCAAACTAATTTAGCTTCTGTAATTAAGTCACAACTTGAGATACCCAAGAGTCTGGCAGGGCACTCTCCTAGAGGTGTTTCTGATCCTTTATGTATTTATTTATTTTCTCTTATGGAACAGAACCTCTTTTTCAAAGAAAAGCTTACTAAGAATCTCAATAAATAAAATGCAAATGATAGTTTAATACTATAAAAGGCATAATCATTTATTTTATATATTTACATTTAAAACATTTATTTATTTACTAGTAGGTGAATCAGTTCAACTTTTTTTTCTTTTCTGATTTGCCTGAGTAGGGTGCAGTGGCAGCATCATAATTCACTGCAACTTGAAACTCCTGGACTCAAGCAATCCTCCTGCCTCAGCTTCCTAAGTGACCGGGACTACTGGAACTATAGGTGCCTGCCAGGACATCTGGCTAATTTTTTTATTTTTAGTAGAGACGGGGTCTCACTCTTTTTTTTTTTTTTTTTTTTTGAGACAGAGTCTCACTCTTTTTTGCCCTGGCTAGAGTGAGTGCCGTGGCGTCAGCCTAGCTCACAGCAACCTCACACTCATGGGCTCAAGCAATCCTTCTGCCTCAGCCTCCCAAGTAGCTGGGACTACAGGCATGCGTCACCATGCCTGGCTAATTTTTTTTTCCTATATATTTTTAGTTGTCCAATTAATTTCTTTCTATTTTTAGTAGAGACGGGGTCTCGCTCTTGCTCAGGCTGGTTTTGAACTCCTGAGCTCAAACAATCCGCCCGCCGCGGCCTCCCAGAGTGCTAGGACTACAGGCGTGAGCCACCGCACCCGGCCAGGGTCTCACTCTTGATCAGACTGATCTGGAACTCCTGACCTCAAACGATCCTCCTGCCTCAGCCTCCTAGAGTGCTAGGATTACAGGCGTGAGCCACTGCACCCAGCCAGTTCAACTTTTATTGAATCCCAAATATGAACTCTTATGGGTGATAGTTACAACCTTACATCAGCCTAGGCTTCTAATTAATTTCTACATATCGTATTGTGTTCACCTTATCAAATCAATCCATTTCATGAAAGTATTGGTCAGTTTGGTTCAATTTATCTTAATATTGATTAATCTTATCACCTCTATCATCAACTTTTCTTTTTAAATTTTTTTATTTTTAGTTTTAAGGTCACAAAAGTACCTCAAATCAGCAAGTACTAAAACTGGAGCTATCTGCAGCATGACACTGTGGACCTGCGTTATCATGACATGCCCCGTCATGTTGGGGATTGATTTGTTACTGCACAACTCACTTGTGGCCAAGAACCTGCATGGAATGATGCCCCCAAACCTTTCCCGGGATCTCATTGAGCTCAGCCTGTGGGTGCTGGAGGTCCACTCATAGCTTTCCACCTGTGGACTTGCTCAGCACTACAGTTTTAAAAAGACCAATGCAAAGCAAGTGTCCTAATCAGTAATGCACATCTCAGGATTTCAGCTATAGCCACAGAATAACAGCAGGAATAGCCTGCGTAGCCCAGTTTGAAAGCTATTGCCGTGGTATAACCAGCATTATTAATCTCCAAACAGTATCCCCGTTAATCTTCATTGTCTTCTGTCACTTTATCTTTTCATCATGGAATAATTCTCTTTGATTTGTTTCGTTTAGCTTTTCCATTCTAAAGAATTAAATTGTATTGTTATAGATATTACTGAAGACATAGAGAAGGCTTAAATTTGTCACTCTTTATAATAGACAATCTGGAAGTAAAACTATCTGAGCAACCCCTGATGCCTGATTTTGGCCTGATCCGTCTCTCAGACTAACAGAGATTATGGGCTTTTAAGGGAAGAGGCCACATGCCTTGGGGCAGGTGGTGGTGTAACTAACAAAGGGCTAGATGCATTGGGGCCAGGTTATGGGAGATGATGGGTCAGGAAATCTGTCCAGTGGCCTTTAGAATCTCAGCTCCTTTGTCTTGAAGAAAGCCCACCATTTCTGGGAAACAACTCAAAAGATCAAGTAGCTAGTTAAGGCAGAAGATCATACGGGGGTCCTTGAAATTTGTTCAATGGGAGGCCGTTTACACTAATCCTTTTAAAACAGAAATATTTTATAGGCATCTGCCCAAACTGAGTTTATCTTCACCCTGCATGTAAACTGCCTTTTGACCTTTCCTTAAAGTTCCCTCTTCCATTTGAGGGTCATTTTCACCAAAAGCCAATACTTTTAATCTTTGTTAATGCTGCCAAGAGTTCTGAGGTGCCACATGTACTGGTAGAGATTCGGATGCTGAAGTGGCTCCCTGACATTCTCCTCTTGTCCGTCAGAGTCCAGCCACACTGTCCCCTGCCATTTCCTTCTAGACTCTGTTCACTTGCTGGTCCTTCTGTGTGGAATTCTCTTCCCCATGCTCTTGGCCCTCTCCCTTTATTGAGTTTGGTCACCTCTTCATAGAAGCCTTTCTTGCTGGTCTTATCAAAAAGAGCTTCCTCTTTCTCAATCCCCTTATCCTGCTTTTTTCATTTCATAGCTTTTCTTTTCTTTTCTTTTCATTCTTCTTTTTTTTTTTTTTAGAGACAGTGTCTTGCTCTGTCACCTAGACTGGAGTGCAGTGGTGTCATCACAGCTCACTGCAGCTTCAAATTCCTGAGTTCAAGGGATCCTCCTGCCTCAGTCTCCCAAATAGCTGGGACTGCAGGCACACCTCATTACACCCGGCTAATTTTTAAACTTTTTGTAGAGACAGGGTCAGGCTATGTTGCTCAGGCTGTTCTCAAACTCCTGGCCTCCAGTGATCCTCCCACCTCAGCCTCCCGAAGTGCTGGGATTACAGACAGTGGCCAACATGCCCAGTCCACTGTCTAAATGTAGTTGTCTATTTGTTTACTTCTTTATTGTCTGTCTCTCCAGCCAGAATGCTAACTCCATGAGGAAAAGGAATTCATTTGTCTGCCTTGTTCACTGTTGTGTCTCCAGTGTCTGGAACAGTTTATGGCACATAAGAGATATTCAAAAAAATCCATAAATAAAAAATGTTGAACAAATGATTTGGATGAATGCAAATGCTGAAGTGTTTCGAATTTTTTAAAAATTTAAAGCCAGGTTACTTTAATATATATCTACCTTTAATCTGTAATATAAATCTAAATGTAATCTATAATATAAATTTCTTACATAAATATAAATGATGATGGTAGATGATTATAGATTAAATAACAAATTTAATCTAGAATCGTTACATTTCTAAATTTTGGATTTAGCCTGAGAAGACAGAATGTGTTGTTTTTTTTATAGAACCTTAAAAGGCAGCAGTTGGTTTTCTAGTGACAGGTGTCTTTCTCTCTTTTTTTAAAATAGCCAAAGCTGTAAATTATTGTGACCAAAATAGTTTGGAAAGATCATGGGCTGGGTTTTTACTTGTTTTGTTTGTCTTTTTGTGAGATGAAGTTGAGGGGAATTGGAGACATAATAGGTTCATAGAGTTCAAGATGTGGTCCCCTGGGATGCCCAGTGAATTTCCTTAAATTGAAAAGAACAGAGCCTTGCCCTTGTCCTCTGAGTAGTGGTCATCTAGAGGCCAGCTCTCCCCCATCAAGCGTTCCCTTTTCTGGGATGGATAACTCAAAGGTGGGGAGGTTGCGTTTCTTCCTTTCTTTTACAAGGTGGTAATCTCTTAGCTGCCTATGGAAATAAGGCTGCTTTGAAAGAGGAGCTTTACACGTTGTAAACTTTTCCCCTAGGGCAAGTCAGCCATCCTTAATGCTTCTTGAAGTTAAATTTTTCTCTCTCTCTCTCTTTTTAAAATTTTTGTTAATGAAGTAGAAAGTGAACTTCTCTGTACTTGTTAAATAGTGCTACTTGGTTAAAGAAAACTTGTCTGTATCCCTTTCTCGTACAAATGTGTAAAATCATCAATTTTGAGATTCGCATTTAAAGATTTCAAACTCCTCAAGATTTAAATGAAAGGCAAAGTGCTACACAATGAATCTAGGATGCCACCTTTTGAGTAAGAAAGATTGAACCATATTTGCTTCTGTTTGGTAAAGAAGCAGCTGGAAGGATAAAGAAGAAAGCACTAACAGTGGCCTCTGATGGACAGATGGGAATGCCAGGGTCGGTAGGAAGGGCATGCCTGGAGATAGGACCAGGTGAGACTTCTCCTTGCGTATCTTTGTATATCATTCTGACTCGAATCATGTAGTGTATTATCTATAATAACAAATGTAAAAACAAAAATAAATATTTTCCAAATTCTTAACTGCCATCTTGTTTCAAACTTTGGCACTTCCTCTGCTAATGTTTTTCTTCTTTTGGAGAGAGTGGAGTGTGATCTTTTAAAAAATTATGGTAAAATATCCATAACAAAGTTTACCATTTTAACTATTTTTAAGTGTGCAATTCAATAGCCTTATGTTCATTCAAAATGCTGTGCAACTGTCCTCACTTTCTATTTCCAGAATTGTTTCATCATCCCAAACAGCAGCCCTGTATTTATTAAACAATAACTTTCCCCCTCCTGTAACCTCTGTTATACTTTCTGTCTGTATGAATTTGGCTATTCTGGGGACCTCATATAAATGGAATCATATAATATTTGTCCTTTTGTATCTGGCTTATTTCACTTAGCATGTTGTTTTCAAGATACATGTATGTATATATTTTGTAGCACATACTAAAATTTCATTCCTTTATATGGCTGAATAATATTCCATTATATGTATATACCACATTTTGTTTATCCATTCATCTGTTGATGGACATTTGGGTTGTTTCTCTCTTTTGGCTATTGTGAATAGTGCTGCTATGAATCTTCTAATGTTTTCTTAGTATCATTGTATACTATGACAGTAATTATTTACATTTATGTCTTTCTCCCCTTCTAGACTGGAAACTGCATTTGAGAGTGAGGGCCCTGTCTTATGTCTTGCTCATTTCTGTATCCCTGACACTGGTAGAGTATCAAGCGGTGTTCAGTTGGCATTTAATAAATATCTGCCTGTCAAATGACTAAACAGTGGATTAAATGTGAGTTTTGAATTTACTCCATAAAGGACAAAACAGAATAATAAATATCTGCCTGTCAAATGACTAAATAGCAGGTTGAAAATGAGTTTTGAGTTCACAGCATGCAGGACAAAACAGAATTTTAAAAGTTGACACATGAACGATGGTTTAAACTTTGATGGTCCACTTGTACATGGGTTTTTTTCAATAAATATTCGCAATATTTTGGAGATTTGTGACATTTTGAAAAAACTTACAGACAAATTGTATAGTCTAGAATTATTGAAAAAAATTAAGAAAAAGTATGCCACAAATGCATAAAATATATGTAGATACTAGTCTATTTATGTGTTAGTTGACTGTGTTATCAGTAAGGTTTCTAGTCAACAGAAGACTATTCCTAGTTTAGTTTCGGGGAGTCAAAAGTTACACATGGATTTTTGACTGGGGGGGTTGGCACCCTAACCCCCTCCTTGTTGAAGGGTCAACTGTATTTGTTCAGCTTTGAAGTAATAATCTTGTTTATTTGAAATTAGTTTTAAGTTAAAGCATATTTAGATTATAGGAAGTAACTGCAGAAATGTAGCCATTTTCTAAACACAACATGGCAGCCAGAAGGCAATATTAATGAATACAGGATAATAGAAAACACTCCTGTTCTGTGTGTGTCTGAGTCTGTGTATGTGACTCCATTGTGAACTGCCATAGAGGGTGACCTGTGTACCTTCCCCCTACCCGTGCCGGAGGGCACCATGTTAAGAATAGAGCAACTAAATTCAAAAACAGGCAGAGGGAAGCAGTGATGGGGTTTTGGATAAGTTCACACAGTTGCTTGGCCACTCTGACCCTGGGCAAATGTCCCCTCATCTCTCAATGATGGATGATGCAGCAGCTTGGACCAAGCTGAACAATCTTGGTTTCAAGGTCAGCTGCCAGATTTTTTTCCTTTTTGGAAAGGGACCCTGAAGGGTTGTTGATTTAGTGGCATCTCTTCACGGTTGACTCTGTCAGTCATCATACTGTGGAAGCGGGGGCAGATTAAAGGCCAGGCCTACTTTTTGAATGAGAAATAAAGCCTGTGGTGAGTTGAGAAATGGGTGGGGGAAGTGTGGGTGGGAAAACTCTCTCTTTTTTTGAAGAAAAATAAGAATTGTATAGCCTAGAAATATCAAAACGGCTTTTGGAGAAATGATATTGAATATGGTGGGCTTGTAGAGCTGTAAAAAACCATGCTGATAATCTTGTCCAGCTTCTTGGATTTATTGGTGAGGAAATTAACAGATGAGATTGCTTAGGAGGTTTTGTATGTGGCCATATTACTAGGAGGCAGAGTTGGGCAGATACCAAGACATTTTCATCTGAACTGCTCAGCTTTTATGAAACAACTTGATTTTCCAATGGTGGCCACTCCCTCAGCAGAATACCTTTTTTTTGTTGTTGTTAAATGAAGCTGGAATGAAAGATATTTGACTCTGGAAAGATAAGTTTATTAGTAATGGAATGTATAGTTGTTAAAATAGATTTATGAATGTAATGATTTATGCTATTTTTAGAATAGACTATTTTTTAGAACAGCTTTGATTTACAGAAATATTGAGAAGATAGTACAGGGAGTTTCCATATTCCTCATTAGCATCCACTTTCCTCTGTTGTTACATCTTATGTTAGTCAATTGATGAACCAATATTTATACATTCTTATTAACTAAAGTCCACGCTTTATTCAGATTTCCTTAGTTTTTACCTAATGCCCCTTTTCTGTTCCAGGATTGCTTCCAGGATCCCACATTACATCTAACAATCATGTCTCTTTAGGCTACTCTGGTCTGTGACAATTTCTTTGATTTTCTTGTTTTTCATGACCTTAATAGTTTTGAGGAGTACTGGTCAGGTATTTTGTAGAATGTCCCTCAATTGAGATTTGTGTGATTTTTTAAAAAATGAATAGACTGGGGTTATGGGTTTTTGGGAGCAAGACTACAGAGGTAAAATGCCATTAATCACATCATATCAAGAGGACACATCAACATGACTTATCGCTGTTGTAAACCTTGATCACCCAGGTAAAGTAGTGTTTGTCAGTTTTCTTCACAGTAAAGTTACTCATTTTTCCCACCTTTCCATACTGTACTCTTTGAAAGGAAGTCACTGTGTCCGGCCCACACTTACAGAGGCCCGCCTTATGTTCCACCTCCTTGGCAACAGAGAATCTACATAAATTATTTGATATAGTGAGGTTTTATATTCTAAGAAAAGTTCAGAATTTTTACATGTTATCTTTGTGTGTTTTATGTTATTTACTCATGTAAATTTACCCAAGTGGCATCTCAAAATAGCATGAATAATTGAAATGTAGGTAAATCACAAATACTGAGTTTATAGCTTTTACTTTTTTCTTCCCTCTGCAATTTTTTAAAAAAATTAGAAGGGAAAGTTTAATTATTTTCATTTTTCTGTGCCAAAAGGAAGCTAACTAAAACGAGAATAAGGTGGTTGGAGAAATAGATGTGAATATTCTGCATATTGGCTTTTCAGTGCCTAAGTCATAAATGATGTTTGTTACTGACGTGCTTGATTTCTTTTTTTTTTCTCTCTGTTTTTATTTTTTGTTTGAACTTTTACTTAAAAGTTAAGGAGAGAAAGAACCAATGTTTACTTAATACTGCTTGTATGCCAAGCAGTTTACATTTGTATCATCTGACAAAAACTCAGAGAGTTGATGAGGGATGGTGGAGTATATTTTCCCCATTTCACAGATGAGGAAACTGAGACTTGGAGAGATTAAGTAGTTTGCCCAGAGTTTATGCAGACTAATGTGGATCCAGTTCAGGTCTACAAAACCATGAGTGCTCTTTGAATTTTACGCACTCCCCGCCAACAATCTTTTTGTTTCTATCCTTCATGGTGAATTTGACAAAAAGGAGGTAGAAGGGAGGGTTTGCCCTAATTCACAGAACATTCTAAAGTAATGTTCTTGGCATTCCATACAAGACCACTTTTCTATGACTTCTGTGATTTTTAAATTGGTTGTTGGCTTTTAGGTACTTGGGCAAGTCCCTTCACACCTGAATCTCAGTTTCCAGATGGGTAAAAAGAAAACTTTGAGCAGAATGCTTTCCCAGCAACCATACTTGCACACTGTTGTTCTGCAGCAGCCCTTTCCCATTCTTTCCTAGCTTCCTACCCTCTGAGGATTTTCATTAAATTGGTGTGAAGTTGGGCTCTTTTAAAAGGTTAGCATTAATACGTAGAGTAAAAAGTAGGCCGTTTACAACAATAACTTATTAAAGATAGTTTTATTTGGTTTTTGATAATCGAAGAAAAACACAAGTGTGTGCACTAAATCAGGTTGGCAAGAGTGTGTAATCTGATGCCAAGTATAAACTGAACAGACTTCAGGCTTACTGACATCAATTCTTTGATTATGCTTTTTCTTTTTCTTTTTTTTAAGTACTTCCAGTTTCCCATGTTTGGGTGGTTTCCCTTCCCAGCTGCTTCCCCTACTCCCATTCCAACTTCAGCAAAAGATGCAGAAAATGGAGGAAAAAGCCAACAAAGACTGCATGTGTGTACATGGGTAGCAATGCAAAAATCAGCAGTCTCCTTTTCATTGAAATTTGCCCATTACTAAGATTGCTTTTTTGAGGGAGTAAATAAGACAGGGTCAGTTTTCTCTGAGTTAACTTAAAGGCTCTTACTTCTTTTCTTGGGGGCAAAGAGGAAGCTTTCTTGAGTGCTATAAAAGGAAAACATAGTGGTGGTCATACAGTTAATTAAGAAGCAAAAAGGACAATTTTCCTCCTCTCCCACAAACTGAAATGTTTATTATTTCAAGTGTGTGCCCACAATCAGGAGATTGTCACTAAGCAGATTGATGACTCTAAGAAAGTCATTTTATACCTGATGTTTCAGTTTTCTCATATCTAAAATGGAAGTCACAATATCTATCCTCCCACCCAAAAGACTGGTATAAGGATAAAATAAAGTGAAAAAGAACTTGAGAAGTATGGGCTTTACAGAAACATAATGGTATTTCTATTGAAAGAGCTAGCTATTCTGGCAGAATTGGAAATATGAAATTCAATGTAGATCTTCCATCTACATAATTAGACATGTACCCTTAAGCACTAAGTGTAATATTGAACATCATTTCACTAGCTCTTAAAGAGTCAAGGTCATCACCATGAATATTGATTAAGGAACTGTTCAAGGTCTTTGCCCTTCATTCTAAGTGGCTTCAGGCTGCTGTGATTTTTTGAGTTCTTAAGTGTGTGTTCTGCTTTCTCATTTCTTTCTTACAGACTGCTAGCTGCCCTGACCTGTGCTATTAAAACAGTTTCCTTCATTCTTTCTGATTTTCTCCTTTGGTGCTTGGGTATCTGGTAATTAATTCTTTAGCGTGGTCTTTGATGTAAAACTATATTCAGTGGTGGGGAATTGCCATGATTTGAGGACACAACCTTTGTTGCCTCTCTATTGGCTATTTTGTCTATTATATACCATGGACACTATTCTTATTTTCTTTCTTTTCCTGTACTATGGCTTATTTCTATAGTGTTTTTGTGATTCCTACACTTTAGTAAGACTGCCTGTAGTGTGTAATAGTGGTTTAAATTTCAGTGATTTGAAGTAAATTCTACCCTCACCTCCTCTAAGAAGCTTTACTAAACTAGGCAATGGAGATGGTTACTTTTTCTTCATTTAACAGGAATTTTGCTGAATTCCTTGTCTCATTGTCGCTACTGAATAGGCTGGACTCTTAGCTCTTCCTTAGGGTAGGAACCACACATCCTACCTAAAAGAGCCTGTCCTTTAGAACAGGGCTGGATATTCTTTGCATGTTACTGTCAGCATTTTATAGACGAAGGAATGGGCTGGGTAGACCACATGGTTGGCTCATGGCAGGGCCAGGACTTGGTGCTAGTGGAATCTGCTGGCTGATATCTGACTCTAAGTTGTTTTTCTACTACATATCAACTGTGACCTAACTTTTTCTCTGACAAAAGATCAAGAAAAATCAAGCCAGTGCCTACATCTTCATTGAAGTGTATTTGAAGCCCCTTTGATTTCTTTTGTGCCTAATGGGCAATCTTTTCCTGTGGAGCATGGTCCTGTGGCTATCTCAGGATGGCTATGAACCCCCAAAATTAAATGCAAGAGTTTGTGTGCTTCCAGTTTTCTTCAAAGTTTCAAGGAACTTTGGCTTTTAAAAAATTGTCATATTATATTATATTATTGTTTTTACAGTACAAATAGCATCCCTTCTCCCCACCTAATTACTACTATGTCTCCTTCAAAGGATTAAAAGTACTTTAGACACCTCATTTTATTTGCATATTATGATAACGATGACAGATTGCAGATGAAATTTTAAACTTGTCTCAGACATCTCTTCTGTGAAAGGAAATGACTTTCTTATGAGACAACACGTGACATTTGAAACTATCATTACGCTGTAAATTAAAACCATTATTTTCTGCATTCTTAATCATTGATCTGGTGGAAGAAGACACATAAGAAGGTGTGGAGCTTTTTAAATCTCACCAAATTTGAATCTGTCTTTCTATCCAGTAGAGTACAAATGAAAGCACTGATGTGCTTTTAACATTGATTTTATGAATGACTGTGTACCAGACATTGTGTTTAGCTCAGCCTTTCTGGAGGTTATTAGCCATGCTCCAGAAGGAGAGATAGTAAAATCCCTCTTTCCTTTTAGCTATTAGATCTGCATTTGGAATATGTGTTAGGTGTGAATTTACCCATCCCCTAATGGGCACAACGCACACTCTCTGGGTGATGGACACCCTTATAACTTTGACTTGAACTGTGCAAAAGTAACTCATGTAACCAAAGCATCTGTACCCCTGTAATATTCTGAAATGAAAAAAAAAAAAAGAATATGTGTTAGGTGATATATCCAGGCTAATAAAAAAACAACAATAAGAAAAATGGAGATGGAAATGATTTTGTGTTGAGATCCAGAACTTGGGGGTGAATCTCACAGTCTCTTGTCTGCCAAATATTCTATTTCTTACCTCTGCAAGGTAGAGCATCTTTGACCTCTTTAAGAAAAAAAAATGTAAAATTAATGATTTAAAAATAAATAATGCTGTATATAGTTGAGACCTTTTAAGCAAGCACAGCAGGTCTGAGCTATCTGGTTAGGGTTAAGTTGTAATATGTTATCAATCAACTTCTTTCACATTTAAAAGCAGAAAAGAAGAGGAGGAGCAGTGGAGATGAAGACCTTAAGTTAAGTTTGAAAAAGCACTAGAGGCCTAAATGTTAAAATGCAAAATTGTTAATTTAGCCTCTTCTACTGCCATATTCCTTTGTGTTGCTGTATTCATTAACTTTTATTCCATATGCTTGACATAATCCCTAGTACAAAATAATCCAGAAGCACAAGAGGGTGAAATCTGTCATAGAAGATCCATAACTTTCGGCCCACTGACAATACTGAGGTTTAGCATGCTGGCAATTTTTTAAGATTAAAAATATTTAATTGGTATTTATTACCCATAGTGATGCAAGTTTAGGACTGTGATTCTTCTTCTTTTTAAAACTTTTCCAGTTGAAATGCAGATTTGGAATATTCAGAGCTTCAATCTGCTTTTAAGAAGAAACATTTTGTATGAGACTAAGTGGCTGCTTAGCATGTTCAGTCTTAAGTGAAAAGAGACTATGTGTAATTTTCACTTCTCACCTAAGAAAAAGAATTATCTGTATCTTTCAATAACTAAAGTCTTAAGGTTATAATAATATGGAATTATTATACATCTTCGTAATGTCAAATTGGTACTCCTTGGGGAGTTAATAAGTTGCGTATACAGAGTTTTCTTACAAAGTCTGTTGGCCTTATAATGTACTAAACTAATGTCTTTCTGGTGTTTAGTCAGGGGAGAGTAATAAGAATAATAAACATGACTAAAAGTTGGTAATCTTACAGGGGATTCAGAAGTTTTGAAACAGACCTTCTGCATTTCTTAAATTAAATGAAACATTACAAAGGCATTCTTTTATTTCCATTCATTTCTTTTTTCTTTTATTTCCTTCAACAATCTTCCCTCAATTCCTATAATGCATAAGAGCTCTATTAACAGAGGTACTTATGCTTTTCTTTGTAAACAATGTTAAGGAAATATGTAATCAGACAACTTCTTTGAAAGAAGGTTTTCTTTTTCATTGTAATATAGTTTTCAATACAGAAGGAATCTTATTTGCGTATTTGATTTAGAGCAGAAAACTGAATGCTAAGTTTTTCTCTGATGCAATGGAGGGAAGGGAGGAGCATAAATTTCCTACTCATGTCAGTTTCCTACTTGTTAGTGACAGTAAGTGAAGGGTGTACTCAGCAGCATCTGGCTGTCCAGCGTGGATGCATGACACCTAATAATTAGCTTCTTGTTAACTTAGTTCAGCCCTTAGATATGCAGGTCTTTATTTTTCTTCCTACCTAGAGAGTTATTTGTGTATACAAAGATGTGTATTTGTGGATGGGAGGCCATAGATTAAGAATTGAATGCGTATCAAGACAGGCAGCAAACAGAAAACTCTCCATCTGTGGGAAAACATGGAACAGCAAAACCACTGACAGGAAACAGTGCTAAATCTAAACGAGTCACAGCCGTAAGTTTCAGCAAATGGGAAAGAAAATGTAAGATGTGCTGTTTTTACCAAAGACATCTGTCAGAGTTTGCGCATACCCACCGCAACTTCCATCTTTTCTCTCCCTCAGCCCCCACTGCTCCCAGGTTGTTGAAATTCGGATCCCCACCACCCACCTTATTCTTCCACAACGTGTCCTATGTGATCTATTCAAATCTCATTAAACTGATTTACTGGGCCCACTGGCTCTGCTCACCCTCAGTTTATTCCGACTTTGTTTAAAATTCGGGAAGTGCTGGGGGAGGGGCAAGACATTAATCGCTGCACTTGTGCAAACGGAGTGCCAGCTGATTTATGGCAAAGGTTATAAAGGAAAAGTATTAAGTGTGCTTCATTCCATTTGGCAAAACCATCCTGCACAATGTCCACAGAAACCCCAAGAGTCCTGTTTTGCAGAAAGAAGGGGGGAAAAACTCCACCAAAGATGTGCTCTTCTTCTTTTGAGCATTAATTAAGACTGTAAATCACAGACCACATGAAACAACTGTATACGACAGAACGTAGATGGTCCAGGAATTCTGCTGGGCTCGTGTGATCAGTCTGAGTACCTACACCAAAGCCCTAATGGGAGAGCGGACTTCAAAGGGCAGTTTTGGCATGAAGGAGAGGTCTGCTCCAGCGGGGAGAGAGAGTTGTGAAGTACAAACTGCAAGGAAAAATAGGTGGCCGGGACCAGGAGGGATGGGGAGAGAAAACGAGAGTGGAGCAGTTTAGGATTTTTTTCTTAAAAGTACCAGATTAAGTGTTGAATAATGCATATTCTTCTAAGTGATTCCAATTTCACTGATTTGAAAATGAAAAGAATACCTCTATTTTGGGGAAGAGAAAAAAGAGAAATAAAGAAAATAAATTTAAAAAGAAAGACCAGGCACCCTGGCTCATGCCTGTAATCCTAGCACTCTGAGAGACTGAGGCAGGAGGATTGCTTGAGGTCAGGAGTTCCAGAGCAGCCTGAGCAAGAGCAAGACCCCATCTCTATTAGAAATAGAAAAAATTAGCCGGGTGCTTGCCTGTAGTCCCAGCTACTAAGAGGCTAAAGCAGGATTGCTTGAGCCCAGGAATTTGAGGTTGCTGTGAGCTATGATGGCACCTCTGCACGCTAGCCAGGGCAACAAAGTGAGACTGTCTCAAAAAAAAGAGAGAGAGAAAGAAAATATTCTTTCTGTCCCCTTCCCCCCATGTGATAGCTGCTTTGTTGACTGTTTTGCCATCTCCTAATGCTGGGTCTCAGGCCATTCCTACTACTGGCAATTAGGAATGATCCCCTGGAGTGGGTTTGCAAATAGTGAATTTAGCTACTTAAGTCACTTTCCTCTGTGCAAGATCAGCTTTCAGGACCTATAGAGTAGAGTTGCAATCTTATTGCATTATATTCTTTGAAGAACTCTTCTGCATTCCTCTTCTGCCCCAAAATACACATTGAATACCTGCAATAAATATTTTTCTTTTATGATTCTTGTAAGGCTGATGCAGCGTATTCTTCACATTCAGAGATAATGTGGCTGATGTGCCCTTTTAGCATATGTTCCTTTTTCTTCTGGCGGGGCTAGATTTCTGCTTAGTTTTCCTCATACTGAGGCGGTCCAGTGCCTTTTGGTCCAGTTGCATATATTTTTAGCTCAGCAGTCCAAGACTAAGATTAAGTCCAAGTTCTTGGCCATGGAACAGAATTTAACGTTGGACCTTTGCTTCATGAGTGTAGTATTTTAACTAACTAAGGTGTTGCGAGTGAGAATTATACATGGCCTCTCATTGAAAATACTGTTGTCTGCAGTTTGTAATAGTGAAGAGTTGAAAACAACTTGAATGTCCAATAACAAGAGTTTGGATATAAAATAAATCAGAATTTGTTCATGCAATGGAATACTAAAACATGGTACAGAAATATAGGCATTAATATGAAAATTTGCTCATACCATATTAAGTTAAAAAATAGTAAGTATCTATGATCTTATTTTTGTTTTGTTTTCCATCTTATTAAGGTATAATTGAAGTACACTGAACTACACCTATTGAAAATGTACAATTAGATAAGTTTTGACATCTGCAGGCACCTGTGAAATCATTACGATTCAGATAATAAACATTCCTTCAGCAGGCCCCCAAAGTTTTCTTGTGCCTCTTTATAATCCATTAATCCATCCTTACTTCCATCCTATCCTCAAGAAAACACTGATTTGTAGCCTATCACTATAAATTAGATTGCATTTTCTACCATTTTCCACGGTTGTAAATATATTTTCCTATTTTTTAATAGAAGTTTCATAGTTTTGGGTTTTCCATTTAAGTCTAAGATTCATTTTGAGGTAATTTATATGTATGGTGTGAGATAAAGATCAATGTTAATTTTTTTCCTGTATGAATATCCAATTGGTCCAGCACCATATATGAAAAAGACTTTCTATTCTTCCATTGAATTGCCCGAGCATCTTTGTCTAAAATCGGTAGGTCAAATAATGTTTCTATTTCTGAACTCTGCATTCTGTTTCATTGATCTTTATGTCTCAGATGAACCTATTTTGATATGAATATATGATTAAAAGCTTCTAGAAGAATATGCCCAAAGAAGTTAAAAATGATAGTTGGTGGATTGGAGTTTACTCTCTTTTATGTTTTTTTTTTCCTTCATAATGAGTATGTTTACTTTTGTAGTAATACGAAATAAATAAAAGAAACTTTACTTTGGAAAGAGCCTAAAAGCAACCCTCATATAGTGCCAAGACTTTGGATATTATGTTTAACTTTATTGGGACATTTTATTTATTCTTTAAGTTTGAGAACAACTTCTATATTACGCAGAAAATACAAATGTAAATAAGACAAATTATTTCCACCCTCATGTAACTTACAGCTGAGATGTACAGAAAAGTAAATGGACAAATAAATATATGGTTCTGTGTGCCATGAGGGTAGAAGTCCCATGGCCTTCAGGAAGCACCCAGCACAGGGATCTGCCCAGAGTTAAGGGAACAAGGGAATGCTTCCCAGAGAAAGGCCCTCCAATCTAGGGTGTCCTTTAAATATTCCTTCCATTGAAGCCAGAGGGAAGAAATGAGGGTACTGGTGAATTTAACTTTTGGTGGTAGAAACTTGAGTGTAATTTGGTGATTTATATTTTCCCTGTGAAAACAGAGATCTTCAATTTTCTGAGATTTAAGGACAGAGGCTTGAGAATGAAGATTTGAAATTGAAGATGTGGAAAATCAGAGAGCACTGAGTTGGGAAACATGGAATGATGGCCAGGCAATGGTGGAAGTCCAGTTGAGATGGAAACCAAGATTTTCTCCAAGGCTCAGGCCATCTCCAGGCTTAGCTTTGTGCAGTATGTGGGAAAAGGTGCCAGGGCAGCAACTACAAACAATATAGAACTTTGAAATTTAAAGCTGAAAGGGACCTTAAAGAGAAGTAGGTCAGCTCTCCAATTTTACAGATAAGAAACAAAAAGGCAGAACTGAGGTTAGAGCCTGAGCTGGTGATTCCCATCTCAGTTTTGTTTTTGTTTGTTTTGTAGCTAGACCCTAGCAGCCTCCTTTAATAGGTTTGAATCCCTTAGACACAGGAATCTTATTTATTTTTCCTTAGGCATTTCCCCTGCAATTATTATATGTTGCCACTCAGTTGAAGATGATGCCTTCCTTAAGGTCTCATAAAACCAGAAATAGACTCTCACAGAACCATGCAAATAGATTTTGTTAAAAAGAGAAGAAATGAACATGTTTTCCCATGAAATTATCAATTAAAAAATTTACGTAGTAAAGTAGCTAGGCTTATTAAACAATACCATATATAAATGACAACCCTCAAATAAAGTAAAATTTAAAGAAATAAGCACCCTCATACAATTGGTACCTTTCTTATTATTTGTTAATTTTTATTAATTATTGATTATTTTAGTCCTCGTTCTCCACTCACTAAAGTTACTTGTAAGTAAGAATAAGAGCTAACAATATTAAGAGTTTATTGTATGTCTGGCATTGTGCTAAGGGAATTAAACATTTTCTCATTTAATCCTCACAAAAGCTCTATGAGGTGGGTTGTGTTACCATCTCCACTTTAGAGATGCAGAAATATGGGCTTAGAGTGGCAGAGCTAGATACTAAAACATGGGTAGTTTCTTTTTTTGTTGTTGTTTTTTCCCAATTTTATTTGTTTGTTTGGGAAAGGGTCTGGCTCTGTCATCTAGGCAAGAGTACAGTGGTGTCATCATAGCTCACTGCAACCTCAAACTCCTGGGCTCAAGCGATCCTCTTGCCTTAGCCTCCAAGTAGCTGAGACTACAGGCGTGCACCCGGCTAATTTTTTCTATTTTTAATAGAGATGGGGCCTTGCTCTTGCTCAGGCTGGTCCTGAACTCCTGTCCTCCCAAAGTGCTAGGATTACAGGTATGAGCCACTGTGCCCAGTCCAATTTTGTGATTGTGATAAAATATGCATATCATAAAATTTATCATCTAACCATTTTTAAATGTGCAGTTCAATCAATGATATTAAAACATTCATAATTCATAATATTGTACAAGCATCACCACCATACATCTCCATAACTCTTTTCGTGTTATAAAAGTGAAACTCTGTATCCATTAAATAATAACTCCCTATTCCTCCCTCCCCTATCTCCTGGCAAGCACCATTCTACTTTCTAGCTCTATGATTTTGACCACTCTAGGGACCTTATCTAAGTGCAATTACATAGTATTTGTTTTTTTCTGATTGGCTTATTTCACTTGGCATAATGTCCTCAAGGTTCATTCATGTTGTAGCATATGTTAAAATTTCTTTCCTTATTAAAGGTTGAATAATATTCCATTATATGTAAATACCACATTTGGCTTATCAGTTCATCTTGTCAGGGGACATTTGGGTTGCTTCCATGTTTTAGCTAATTATGAATAATGCTGCTATGAATATGGGTATACAGATATCTCTTGGAGACCCCACCTTCAATTCTTTTGGGCATATACCTAGAATTGGAATTGCTGGATTGTTTGGTAATTCTATTTTTAATTTTTTGAGGAACTGCCATACTGTTTTCCACAGTAGCTGTACCATTTTACATTCCCACCAACAGTACATAAGAGTTTCTATTTCTCCACATTCCACCAACACTTGTTATCTTCCAAGTAATAGTAGCTATTCTAATAGATAGGAGACGGTATTTTTTTGTAGTTTTGCTTTGCATTACTCTAATGATTAGTGATGTTGAGCATCTTTTCATGTGCTTATTGGCCTTTTGTATATCTTCTTTGGAGAAATGTCTGTTAAAGCCTTTTGCTCATTTTTGAGTTGAGTTTTTTGTTACTGTTGAGTTTTAGAAGTTCTCTATATGTTCTGAGTATTAATCTTTTATCAGATATATGATTTGCAAATATTTTCTCTCATTCTGTGGGTTGCTTTGATATTGTCTTTTGACATACAAAAATTTTTAATTTTCATGAAGTCCAACTTGTCTATTTTGTTGTTTTGTGCCTGCACTTTTGGTGTCATATCCAAGAAATCATCACCAAATTCAATGTAATGAAGCTTTTTCCCTTTGTTTTCTTTTAAAAGTTTTCTTCTGGTTTTAGGTCTTACATTTAGGTCTTTGAGCATTTTAAGTTAATTTTTTGTATATGATGTTAAGTAAGGATCCAACTTTATTCTTTTGCATGTATACATGCAGTTTTCTCAGACGATTTGTTGATAAGATTATCCTTTCCTCATTGAATGGTCTTGACACCCTTGTCAAAACTTATGTGACTTACTACATATATATATATATATATATATATATATATATATATATATGCAAGAGTGTATTTCTAGGCTGTATTCTGTTCCATGGGTCTGTATGTCTGTGTTTATGCCAGTACTACACTGTTTTGCTTACTGTAGCTTTGTAATACATTTTGACATCAGGAACTATGAGGCCTCTGACTTTTCTCTTTTTCAGATTATTTTAACTATTCATGTTCCCTTGAAATTCCAACTGAATTTTAGGATGGATTTTTCTATTTCTGGAAAAAACACCATTGGAATTTTAACAGATTTCATTGAATCTATAGACTATTTTGATAGTATTGACATCTTGGTGATATTAAGTCTTCCAATCCATGAACATGGGATGTGTTTCCATTTATTTAAATTTTATTTAATTTCTTTCAGCAATATTTTGTAGTTTTCATTCAAGTTTTTTATTTCATTGATTAAGTTAATTCCTAAGTATTTTATTCTTTACTGATTCTATTTTAGATGGAATTGCTTTCTTAATTTTCTTTTCTCTTTGTTCATTGTTAGTGTATAGAAATGCAACATGATTTTTGTGTGTTGGCTTTGTATTCCGCTACTTTGCTAAATTTGTTTATTAATTCTAATGATTTTTTATGGATTCGCCAGTTTCTACATATAAGGTCATATCATTTGCAACCAAATAATTTTACTTCTTTCTTTCTAATGTGATGTCTTTTATTTCTTTTTCTTGCCTAATTTATCTGACTAGAACCCCAGTACTATTCTGAATAGAAGTAGCAAAAATGGGCATCCTCACCTTGTTTCTGAACTTAGAGGATAAGCTTTCAGTCTTTTACCATTGAATGTGATGTTCACTGTGGATTTTTCATATATGGCTTTTATTATGTTGAGGTAGTTTCCTTCTATTTTTGGTTTATTAAATGCTTTTGTCATGAAAGGGTGTTGAATTTTGTCAAATGCCTTTTCTGCATCAATTGAGATGATCATGTGGGTTTTTCCCCCTTCAATCTGTTTTAGTGTATTACATTGATTGATTTTCATGTTGAAACATCCTTGCATTCCAGGAATAAATTTCACTTGGTCATGATGTATAATCCTTTTAGTAAGTTGTTGAATTCATTTGCTAGTATTTTGTTTAAGATTGTCACATCAATGTTTATAAGGGATATTGATCTATAGCTTTCTTTCCTTTCAGTGTCTTTATCTGCTGTGGGTATCAGGGTAAAATTACTTAGAGAGTGCTCCCCCTCTTTAATTTCTTAGAAAAGCTTCAGAAGGATTGGTGTTCATTCTTTAAATATTTGGTAGAATTCACCAGTGAAGCCATCTTGTTCAGAGCTTTTCTTTGTCAAGAAATTTTTTCATTACCTATTCACACTTCTTACTAGTTATAGGTTTCTTCAGGTTTTCTATTTCTTCATGATTCACTCTTAGAAGGTTTTGTGTTTCTATTTTATTAATATCTAGGTTATCTAATTTGTTAGCATAGAAATGTTCATAGTACTCTCTCATAATCCTTTTTTCTGTAGAATCAGTGGTAATGTTCCCACTTTCAATTCTGATTTTAGTAATTCGAGTTTTCTCTCTTTTTTTCTTAGTCCATCTAGCTAAAAGTGTATCAATTTTTTTTTTTTTATCTTTTAAGAACCAGCTTTCGGTCTTTTTTATTTTCTCTATTGGTTTCTCTTTTCTATTTTGCTTATCTCTAATCTTTATTATTTCCTTCCTCTTCTAGCTTTAGGCTTAGTTTGTTCTTCTTTTACTAATTCCTTAAGTAGTATAGTTAGGTTGTTGATTTTAGATCTTTCTTGTTTTTTTTAATGTAAGTGTTTATAGCTATAAATTTCTGCCCTTAGCACTGCTTTTACTGTATCCCATAAGTTTTGGTATGTCATACTTTCATTTTCATTTATCTCTATTTTCCAATTTCCCTTTTTATTTCTTCTTTGATCCATTGTTTAAGAGTGTGTTTTTAATTTCTGCAAATTTATTCATTTCCTGGTTTTCCTTCTGTTATTGATTCCCAGCTTCATTCCATTGTAGTCAGAGAAGATACTTTGTATGATATCTATCTTTTCAAGTCCATTGAGACTTCATTTGTGACCTAGAATGTGGTCTGTCATGGAGAATGTGCTGTGCACACTTGAGAAGAATGTATTCTGTTATTGTGTAGAGTGTCCTGAATATGTCTGTTAGATCTAATTGGTTTATTGTGTTGTTCAAGTCTTCTGTTTCCTTACTAATCTTCTGTCTGGTGTTCTATCCATTATTGAGAGTGGGGTATTAAGTCTCCAACTATTATTATAGAATTATCTATTTCTCCCTTCAATCAAAGTTCTATTATTTTTTGCTTTATATATTTTGATAGTCTGTTATTAGGTGTGTGAATGTTTGTAATTGTTATATCTTCTTGCTGTATTGAACCTTTTATTAATAAATAGTATCTTCTTTGTCTCTTGTAAACTTTTGAGATTTAAAATCTATTTTGTCTGAAGCTAGTATAGCTACCCCTGCTCTCTTTTCATTATTATTTATATGGAATATCTTTTTCTATTCCGTCACTTTCAAGTTATTTCTGTCTTTGGATCTAAAGCGACTCTCTTATAGGCAACATGTAGTTGAATAATGTTTTGTTTTGTTTTTGAGACAGGATCTCTGTTGCCCAGGCTAAAGTATAGTGGTGTCATCATAGCTCACTACAACCTCAAACTCCTGGGATTAAGGGATCTTCCTACCTCGGCCTCCCAAGTAGCTGGATTACAGGTGTGCACCACCACACCCTGCTAATTTTTCTGTTTTTTGCAGAATTGGGGTCTCACCATGTTGTCCAGGCTAGAATAATGTTTTTTAATCCAGTCTGCCAATCTCTGACTTTTGATTGTAGAGTTTAATCTATTTACATTCAAAGTAGTTACTGATAAGGGGGGACTTCTGTTATTTTGCTATTTGTTTTCTATATGCCTTATAGGGAAGCATTTTTTGGCCCCTCATTTCCTGCATTACTATCTCTGTAGTATTTAGTTGATTTTTTACAGTGAAACATTTTTATTCCCTTCTCATTTCTTTTTGTGTATATTGTAGAACTATTCTCTTTGTATTGACCACAGTAATCACATTTAATATCTTAAAGTTATTATACTCTAATTTGAATTTATACTAACTTAACGCAATAGTATACAAAATCTCTGCTCCCTTATAGCTCCATCCCCACCTCTTTCAGTTACTAACATCACAAAACTTCATCTTTGTACATTTTATGTCCAAAACCACAAGCCAATAATTGTGTTTTTAATGTATTTGGTTTAAGAGACCAAAATCATATATAAAATCATATATAAATCATATGTAAAACAAAAAAGTGAAGTTAAAAAGAATTTTACAATAAGCCGGCTTGTATAATTGCCCATGTATTTAACTTTACTTCTTTTCAGATCTTTATTTCTCCATACAGCTTTGAGTTACTGCCTAGTGTCCTTTCATTTCAACCTATAGGACTCCCTTTGGCATTTCTTATAGGCAGGTCTAGTGGTAACCAACTTCCTCAACTTTTGTTTATCTTGAATGTCTTAATTTCTCTTCACTTTTGTAGGACAGTTTTGCTGAATATAGGATTCTTGACTGAGATTTTTTTCTTTCAGCACTTTGAATATGTCAGCCCCACTGCCTTCTTGCCTCCAAAGTTTCTGATGAGAAATCTGTGGATGATCTTATTGAGGATTTCTTGTATGTGATGATTAGCTTCTTTCAAGATGATTTGTCTTGGTGTGGGTTCATCATACTTGAAATTTACTGAGTTTCTTAGATGTTTATATGTATATCTTTCAGAAAATTTGGGCAGTGTTCAGCCATTATTTCCTCAAATAATCTTTCTGCCACTTCCTCTCTCTTCTTACAAGACTTCCATGATGAGTATGTTTGGTCCACTGATGGTGTTCCAATGGTCCCTTAGGCTCTGTTCACTTTTCTTCAACCTGTTTTTCCCTTTTTTCTTCTCAGATTCAGTAACTCCTATTGTCCTATCTTCAAGTTTGCTGATTCTCTCTTCTGCATACTCAAATCTGGCAGAATACCCCTCTAGTGAATTTTTCATTTCAGTTGTTATATTTTTCAGCTATAGAATGTTTTGTTTTCTTTTTAGGTTTTCTATCTCACTGATATTTCCATTTTGTTCATGCATTGTTTTCTTGACTTTTTCACTTCCTCCACATCTTCCTTTAGTTCTTTAGTTCACAGGGTCTCACTGTGTCACCCAGGCTGGACTGCGGTGGTGTGATCATAGCTCACTGAAGCCTCAAACTCCTGGGCTCAAGCAATTCTCCTGCCTCAGCCTCCTGGGTAGTTGGGACTACAGGCACACACCACCATGCCTGGCTATTTTTAAAAAAAATTTTTGTACAGATGGGCTCTTGCTGTGTTCCACAGGCTGGTCTCACACTTCCAGCCTCATGTGATCCTCCTGCCTTGGCCTCCCAATGTGCTGGGATTACAGGCATGAGCTATCATGCCCAGCTTTCCTTTAGTTCTTTCAACATATTTAAGACAGTTGTTTTATAGTCTTTATCTAGTAGGTCTGCCATCTGGTCTTTCTCAGAGACGATTTCTGTTGGTTTATTTTTTTCTTTTGGATATAGTATTCTTTGCTGAGTTTTGTTTTTTTTTTTTCTTTCAGCACTTATGAATGGACTACTTTCTTGTTTTTTGTGTGCCTTGAGATTCTTTTTGTTGAAAGTCGGACATTTGAATCACATAATGTGATTAATTCTGGAAATCAGATTCTCTCCCTTCCTCAGAGTTTGCTATTTTTTTGTTTTGTTTTATTTTGTATTGTATTGTTGTAGGCTATCTCTGTGCCAAGGATTAGCCTGAGGTGTAAACTTGAGGTCTTTTCAGGTCTTTTCTGATCCTGCACATTTTGCTGGACTGTGTAATTTACCCCTTTTATACAGTTGTTTTAGCATATCCAACTTTTTAATGTCTGGCTCCCAAAAGGAGAAAAGGAGAAAAATGAAAAGGAGGAAAAGGAGTGCTTGTTCTTTAAAACCCAAGGAAGTTGCTTTAGCCTGAGGAGGAGGAGCTTCCAACAATAGCGGGAGGTGTGTGCAACAAAGATTGCCTGCTTCTGTGTCTGCACTTCCATGATCAGAAGCAGCAATCAATGATAAGAACATAGATTCCAATATTTGGAGGACAGAGTCTTCAATGCTCATTCTGGCAAGGTGCCTGCAAGCTGCTCCAAGAGTACATGCACAGCTGCCCGCCATGGGGCTGAAGTGGGGAATGGGTAACTGCTGCTGAGCTAAGACCTGAAATTACCCATATCGAGGACAATTTACCATTCAAGCCATCTCCTAGAAGTTTCATGCCTTTAATAGACTCCAGAGTTCCAAAATAGTTACATCAAACAAATTTTAACAGTGTGACTGCTGTCTAGGTGGGGAGACAGATTCCTGGTGCTTCCTACTTCACCATTTTTCCATAATCCTTTCTCCCAGTTGCCATTTTGAACACATACATTTTTATTCTTCTACATGTATTTTCAGGAATCTTATTCTGATTTGAATAAAACTTGTCAATCTTAATGGCCCATTGCTAGAGAAGATCAAATGAGACAATATAGGAATATGCATTTCTAAAACATTTTGAGAATAAGTTATCTTCTTTCTTGTTCACAATCTTTATAATTAGACCAGAAACTTAGAAAGTTCGGAAATAGCTATGGTATAAGCAGTCCCTTTGATTTCCTGTGGTCATTTGTTACCCTGTCAGTCTATAATGGAGGGGTGAGGAGAGGCTGAGAGGTTTCCTCAAAGGACAGGACATTTCTTTAAAAATAGACAGGTAGAGAGCCTTTATTTTGTATGAATGTTATTAAATCCAAAGGTATAAAATTATATTTGATCTGTGTGTTCATAGAAGTCTGTCTTAAGTTTATTTTAACCTAAGATAGAAATGAATCAATCCTTATTATATTTTCCTGAGTTTCTGTATGATCCAATACATTGATTATGGAAAGATGGATTATCCTCTATGGTTACTATTTTGGTTACTAATAAATGTTTTTGAAACATTATGTCAACTTATCAAATAAATCTATTTCTAACCCCACTCATTTCATGAAACAACCACAGCTATTTTTTAAAGTTATTGTTTTTATTTTCTTAGGATTGAAATATAGGCCACCTGGAATTAGCTTCCTTCTGTCTCCCTTATTATTAAGTTCAAGTGTATAATTTTACGCCTGATGTGTTCAGTGAAACATGATTAAAACGTTACTTCAAAAAGTTAAAATAAGCTAGTTTACAAAACAATAGTACTAAATGGGTTAGTCACAAATCTATTGTCATATAATATTAGAAATAAGTATTTCTCGCTGGCATCTCTGCCTTAATCAGTTAGGTAGTCCATAGCGGCTTAGTGAGATTGTGTTTAGACTATTTTCTGAAAGGCAATTAAGAAATGGTTTTATTTCCCAGTAAAGGTTTGCCAGTGATATTTTCCTGGCCTGTCCACCCCTGTGGATTCTTTGTCTCCATGTTCCCTTTACATTCCCCACACCTCTCTAGAAACCCTCTTCCTTACCCCTATCACTAAGACCAAGGCATTCAAAATATTCTCTGTGTGTTTGGGCACTGCCCAGTGAGGAAGAAATGATTAAGCAGCTAAATGCTTGAAACCCAGCTAAATGCACTGATTATCATCTGCTTAACTCTTATCTTGAACTGTGAGGGGCTTAATGGCTGGGACCCATTGTTCTCCTTTTCCTGACATTAATGAAGAAATCAGAGCATCCAGCTGATTTCCTAAGGTGGCTGAAAGTGACTTGCTGAATTGATTTATTTGTCTCCTCCTTTTCTGAACCATCCCAGCTGAACTAGAGCAATGGAGTGTGGTATTGCCAGAATAAATACGTGTGCACAGGTGCTCACACACACAAATACAAGCATACCACCAAGCCAGGGTGTACTTAGCCTCTAGTAAAAGGATTGAAAAGGCTTGCAGACAGTCTGCTTAAGAGATATACTGTCCTCCTAGTTTCTGGTCTACTTTCTCAGTGATTACGAATCCTGACAGCAGCAGCCTACAGCTTCTCTGTGTAAAGCAGACTTTCCAGTTCAAACCTGTATCCTGTGGGCTCAGGTGTTATCCAAATACATACCTGATCGTATAGATCAAAAGGTGGTCTATTTCTTATTTGTTACAGTTACAAGAATTATTATTAATTTTCAGTTAGGAATTAAGAGTAGAAACTCCATTTTCAATGTTAACAACATGGTATATATCCTTTATTACCTTCTTCTATGCTCATATAATTGTAGAGGAATAATGAACATAGAGATATAGAGCATTTTCTGTCATTGTTTTTGAAAAATCAGATCATATTATAAATCTTACTTTTGTCAATGAAAAAGTGATACAAATCTTTCTAAAGCCACCATTATAGGTCTAACTTGTTCTATTTAATGTGTGCCTGACATTCAATGGTATGGCTGTACTACAGTATATTCAACCATTCTCTGATAATGGGCATTAGTTTAGTTTCCTATTTTTTTTCCACACTGTATACAGCATGACATTTTAGGAGAGCTAACAGTAACACAGTTTCTGAAATTGGTCTGCTTGGATAAGAATCCTGTGATACCACTTAACAAGTTTTGATCTGCGACAGGAATGTTTCTTGTGTTGAATTCTGTTTCTTCTCCCTCCCAGGTCTCCTAAGCTGGCACTACTATTAATGTTATATATGTCTGTTACTTTTCATTGTCATTGTTCTTCTGAGAGAATCTTCTGTATAATATAAAGTGTCTCCCAGGCTCTACCCACAAGACTATATTTTTTCACATTGCTCAAAGATTAGTGTTTTCGTCAGGAACGGATTGAGTCAGTTGGAGAAAATTCTAAGTTGAAAAATATCTTAAGCATCTAGTGCCAATAATGATCAAGAAAAAAGAAGCCATTGCTTTAGATTATTACTGTTTATTATGTTGTTCTTTTACTTTTATTGCTTTAAAATATGGGGGGATTTTTGAAAATTTAAGTAATACATGCTAATTGTAGAGCATTTCAAAGCTACAGCAAAGTGTAAAGATTAAAATAAACCTATCAGGTATGACTGTAAAGAAACAGCATGAGAGAGTTTTCTGGCATAACAGAACCATTCTGTATCCTGACTATGGTGGTGCTTACATGAATCTACACATGTGTTAAAAGTCATAGAAATTTACATCCCCATAAAAGTTATTTTTATTGTATAATAATTTTTTAAAAGTGAATAAAAAATAGAACTATCTATAATTAATTCCTCCACTCAGCATTAATCATTATTAACATTGTGGCATATTTCTTCCTAGTATTTCTGTGACTGTAACTACAAATTTTTTTTAAAACAAAATTGGGATTATATGTTTATGTAGCTACTGATTTTCAATATCTTGCATATTTTTAGTATCATTATAAATTCTTTTAAAATATCTTTATATGATTAGATAATATCCCATCGCCAGATATATGTAATTTATCTAAGTGTTCCCCTATTGTACTACATTTCCCCAGTATTACCTTAAAAATTAAATATGCAACAAAAATTGTTAATTTAAGAATGAATATTTAACTTTTGCTTCTACTGGAATTGTCCTTAGAATAAAATTTGGTCTTCAGAAGACAAATCCTTTTCTTACCACAGGCTACAGAGTTCTACAGCCTCAACTTACGCGCTCACCCAGCCACCCATCCTTTAAGCCTCAGCTTAAAAGTCACCTCACAGGGTGGTCTTCCCTGAACACCCCGTTTCCAGCCACTCTTCTTTTCTCTTGCACAATACCTTGTCCAGTTTTTTTGTTTTTGTTTTTTCAATGCTTGTCAAAATTGGCATTTATCTTTACATTAATTTATTTATTGTTGGTTTCCTCCACTTACTTATAAGCTCCATGGAGAGCAAGGACTGCTGCTTAGCACAGTGTCTGGCACCTAGTGGGTGCTCACTCCATACTGGAGGGAGTATTTTAAAAGCCAGGCAATTATTTCTCTTCCATTTAGCTTTTTCTCACTTTTATTTCTTTTCTGTGTTGATTTTATACCCTCCCCCTCATCCCCACTATATATGCGTATATATATTTGTATGTCTCTATCGGTGTTTTTTTAAATTACTATTGATTTTACAGCTCTCAATTTCTTCAGAAAACAAAAGCTTTAAATTCTTTTTTCTCCCACCAACTACTTTTTGTTCTTTCCTTTTTTGTTATCTTTTTTCCTATCCCTTATCCCAGCTAAATTCTGTTGCTAACACTTTATGAGCTTGCCTGACAAGACTCTTAACTCCATTTCTCTTTCTTGAACTGTTAGATTTTGAAGTTGTAACTAAGTAATTAAGTTGAATACTAGATAAAATTTGGCACTAGGTTATTTTATGTGGGTTTGCTTATTTTGTTGTTCTTGTGTGTTTGTTTAATAAATCACTTAGTATTTTTTGCCAAGGGAAGCCAAGAGTTAATCACCATTGCAAACTGTACAATAGATAATATCCAGGGTGGGCATTTGGGTGTGAGGGAAGCAACAGTACTGTTCAGTATCTGGAATTAAATCAAATCACCTCTTTCTATGCTTCAATCCCTCCAGTCTTTTACCAATACTTCTTGGAATTTCTTAATTTTCTGTGGATCAAAGACCTACAGCTAAAAGGTTAGGATCCCTGCAGCTTCCCTTGCAGGAGAATGGATCATCACTATTCTTGTGGTTGGTAAGCTCAGGTATGAGCATGGTAGTTATTAAAGACACAATTAAACCAGGTTCCTTCTAAGGACATCCTATCCACCTAGATAAGGCAAAGGAAAAGAGGAAAGGATCACTCCGATTTCCAGTGAGAATTAGGTGATACAAAAAAGGCAGTGAACATCATTTTCTTTTTTTTTTTTTTTTTTTGAGACAGAGTCTCACTCTCTTGCCTGGGGCGAGTGCCGTGGCGTCAGCCTAGCTCACAGCAACCTCAAACTCCTGGTCTCAAGCGATCCTACTGTCTCAGCCTCCCGAGTAGCTGGGAC
>CAUYSK010118868.1:0-17069 GCA_963575035.1 Avahi laniger | reverse complement strand
TCCTGGATCTGAAACCACCCTTTATAAAATTAATAAAAGGCCATGGTAGGGGCCTGAACTCTGCAAGGGTATAGGCATTGTTTAGGAAATATTTATGTAAAACCATCCATTGTTCCCGAGCTTGCTTTCCCACAATTGCTTGCTACTCAGGAGTCACACAGCTGATGGTCATAAAGATTCTTAGGCCAGGCGCGGTGGCTCACGCCTGTAATCCTAGCTCTCTGGGAGGCTGAGGCGGGTGGATTGTTTGAGTTCAAGAGTTCAAGACCAGCCTGAGCAAGAGCGAGACCCCGTCTCTACTAAAAAAAATAGAAAGAAATTAATCGAACAGCTAAAAATATATAGAAAAAAAAATTAGCCAGGCATGGTGGCGCATGCCTGTTGTCCCAGCTACTCAGGAGCCTGAGGCAGGAGGATCGCTTGAGCCCAGGAGTTTGAGGTTGCTGTGAGCTAGGCTGACGCCACGGCACTCTAGCCCGAGCAACACAGTGAGACTCTGTCTCAAAAAAAAAAAAAAAAAAAAAGATTCTTAGCTTCCTTCACTGCTCTCACAGATAACATCACCCTTGTGAAACCTAAGGCTGGTCTTTGCAATGTCTTCCAGACCCTGCATTGCAGTGGATCGACTGACCCACCCAGGCTGACCCACCCAGGCTGACCCATCCAGCAGTGGCCCATACTGACTCAACCGCTGTTGCCACCCTCTACCTGGTAACTGACTCAGCGCAAGAAGACAATTTCTGCTTCCCAATCCTGTGAGTTCATCCCCAGCCAATCAGCAGACCCAATTCCCCAGCCCTTGGTCTGCTAAACTATCTTTAAAAGCCTTGGCCCCCAAATTCTCAGGGAGATGGATTTGAGAAATTTCTCCCATATCCTCATTTTGTGCTCCGTGATATTTTTAAATTTTTTATTATTTTTGTTTGTTTGTTGCTCGCAGGTCAAAATGAATTGATATTAAACTCTTTCTCCGCTGTAACCCCGGCTGTCTCGGTGTATTGGCCCCCTCTTGAGCAGCGGGCAAGGACCGTGGTTGGGTGGTAACATGCAGCTGTGCCTGCAGCCCTAGCCGCCCAATAAATTTCCTCTCGTGCTTAGGTAAGTTCAATTTGAGTATCTGTCATTGGCCATTAACACAGTCCAGACTTAAACGGTCTCACTCAGTTAGTTCTTCTGCAGCCCTGACTCCCTGCGCCTTCACATCTCTTTGTCTCCCACTGAGCTGTCCTTCTCCATTTCCGGTTGCCAATTCCATCTCTGTAGGATGGGGGACACCTCTGATTGCCATGAGCACAGGCACCCCAAGCCCTCGCAGCCCATCAGCCCCAAACTCAGCCCCTTCTGCCTCTCACCTCTCTCTGCCGCTTCCTCTCCTCTCCATTCCACAGCCCTGGAAGCCACTCAGACCTTGTCGTCACCTTCTGGGACTCTTGCCCCAGCCTCCTTCGTGTCCTTCCATCCTCCAGTTTCTTGTCCTCATTCCTTTTCCTGCAGGCAGGGCCGCAGAAGGGTATATCTATCTCCAGAGCTGACTTGCCCCTTCCTTGCTCACAGCCCTCACATGGCTCCCTAGTGCCTCTGGACAACCTTTCAGCCTCTCAACTGAGCATTCAAGATCTGCATTATCTAGTCCCATCTTTCTCTCCCACCTCACCCCTTCAAACATTCTCCAGCCACAATTTATTATTTTATTTAATTAATCCTTCCCATACATCCCACCCCATTTCTGTCTCCACTCTTTCTACACATTGTGCTTTCTGTCTGGAATGCTCTTCCGCCTCCCCTCTTCCCCATGCCCAAATGCCCTCATCCTTCAATAAGAAGCTCAAATGCTGCCTCCTCCAGGAAGCCTTCTCTGACTCCTTCTCCTACCTGTTGTTTTTTCCATCTCCTCCCTCTGCATGTTCTTTATCTGCTCCCTTTCTGGGCCTCTGAACACTGTCCCCCATCTGTCTTGCTCAAGAACTTTCCCCCTGACTTATCTCTAGCTCTTCAGCATCACCCTACACAGGGCCAGATCTCTGGGAAGTTCAGGAGATGCGAGTTGAATGAATAAACAATTGACTACTTCCCTCTATTTCTGTGACCCACATTCAGCAGTCCCTAACCCCATCTGCCATGTCCCTCCTGATCCTCAGGAGGCAACATGGGGTGAAGAAGTGAACATGGGCTCTGGAGTCAAATAGACCAGCACTGAATGCTGCTCCCAGATGGTGCAACCTTGGGCAAATATCTCCCCTCTCTGAGCCTCGATTTCTTCATCTCTTGCCCTCCTCAATGCTGCCTTCAAGGGTTACTGGTGCTTGAATGAAGTGAGGTACAGCAAACCCCCTAAGTCTGAGCCAGGCACAGCTGAAGGTTGTTCCTTTCCCAGTTCTCTGTCTCTGCATCTAGCTTTGGCTGCCTCTTCTGGAGCTCTGTCTTTGTCTCTCCTCTGCCTCTCTCTCTCTCTGTCTCTGTCTCTGTTTCTCTCTCTCCCTGCCTGTCTCTCTGCCTTGTATCCCTATATGCCTGTCTCTGTCACTCACTCCGCCTCTCCAGGCCATCCTCGCCCCGCTTCCTAGCCTGGCGCCCAGCCTGGGACACACATCCCTGAATCAGCATTTTCTTCCAGTTCCGGAAATAATGTGAGCGCCACAGTGGCGTTGGGGCTGATGGTAGCCCTGGCCGGAGGGTTTGCCTTCCCGCCTCCCTGTCCACACAGCTCCTGGCCAGCATGGCCCGCTCTCTGCTCAGTGTTTGCTCTCTCCGGGGGAGCGCCAGGAGAACAAGTGAATCTGTGTTTGCACACATGTGTGTGTGTCTCTGGGTGTGTGTCCACGTCTATTTCCAGGCACGTTTGTGTGTGAATCTGTAGGTATTTGTGGAAACTTATTCATTCACTCACTCATTCATCCATCCATCCATCCTTCATCCAACTATTCATCTATCCATCCACTCATCCATCCATCCATCCATCCATCCATCCCTTCAGCATCCATCCAACCATCCATCAATACGTTTTATATCCATGCATTTGTCCATTTACCCATCTATTTGTTCCCTCATTCATTCAACCAACCAATGTTTATTGAACGCTCAACATGTGCCAGGCACTGTGTCAGGCAGCCAGGACACAGCAATGAACAAAACAAAGTGCTACCCCCGTGGAGCTTGCATGCTCAGCAGACCTCAATGTGCCAAACTCCCTCTTGTCCCCAGGTGCTACAAGAGCTGTTCCTTCACCCTGGAGCATTTCCTCTCCTCTCCCCCATCTTCCCTGGCTTTTCCGGACTCACCCTTCTGAGCTCCGCTCAAAGGCCACTTACTCAGGGAAGGAAGCCTTGATCTTGTTCTCAAACACACAGCGCACTGGACTTTCCTTCAGAGCGTTGATCCTAGAACGAAGATCGCACACAGTATGTACAGTTATTTGATGATTATCTGTCTCTTCCACTAGATCGCGAACACTCCCAAGGCCAGCATTTTGGTCAATTTTGTTCCCAGCTGAATTCCTGGTGCCTAGAAAATGCCCAGCACGCAGTAGGTGCTCAGAAAATATTCATCAAATGACTGCGTGAGTGAAGTCGAATGATTGTGGAGGACTCCACCTCTGTCTCCTGGCCCCCGTCTCTCTACGTTATCCTACACGCCCAGCAGCGATGCCACGCAAGGTCCTCAAACATCCTGGGTGCAAATGTAGTGGATAAAAGCAAGAGCTCTAGATTCAGACCCACTCTAATGCTTCAGATGGGTGGCCTTGGGCAGAGCACCTCCCCTCGCTGAGCCTCAATTTCCTCATTTGTCAAGTGAAGCTAAAATTTAATGAGCAAATGCATGTAATTTTTAGTTATGACAACACTAAAAATGAACCATTTTTCCTAACCACCTCCTGCGAATTTAATCTTCAAAATAACTCAATGAGCTAGAACCTGATTTTTTAAAAATTATTACTATCCCCGCTTACAGAGAGGGAAACTAAGGCATGGGGCATAACAGTAACCCATCCAAGGTTGCACGGTCAGTGCCGGGAGTTGAACCCTGGTGCGCTGGCCCCAAAGTCACACAGACACTCGGTGCACTGCAGCTGCCTCGCAGCGCCAGAGCAGCCTCAGAGTCTGAGCATCTCTTTGGAAACGTGTCGTGGCAGTTTGGCAAGCCCGTCTGCGTGCACATCTCGGAGTGTGCGCCTCACTGTATGTCTCTCCCTGTGGACTCCGGGCAGGCCTGGCTGGGTGCCAGGCTCCGGCTGTGAGAGTGGGCATCGGGCTGGACCTGCATGCACCATTAGGTGGGCGCCCACGCGAGCTTCCCTGGGTGCAAATGCAGACCCATTTGGAAAAATGCAAGAAGCCATGAGGTTGGGACACCCAGAATTCTGGGGCATTCTGCGGTATGATAATGACTGCAAAATGGACACACAGGCAGTGATGGATGGGTGGGGGTAATCTAGTTAGAGGGAGAGCCTGGGAGACTTGCTTTAAAGTTGTGTTTGCAGAAGCAAGTGATTTTTTTACTTAGAAACTATATTTAGTTGGGTGTCCCTGGTTGAGGGTCAGTGGTGAGGGAAATTGGGGGGCCTCCAAGTCACCTCTCTGGGCTGCCGCTATGGCAATGTAGATCTAGACCATAACCCAAGGGATTTAACCTCCACAGGCCTTGGCTGTCTCTTCTGTGAAATGGGAATAACGTAACTGCAGCCATTTCATAGGGCCAAAGTGAAGATCAAATAAAAAATGCTTTCAAAGGATTTACTTATCACATTGCTACTTATAGTAAATGGCAATTATCATTAACTGCCATTAATAAACCAGAAACTGTTACTTGCTGCTTTTAAGAAATATTCATTAAGCACCTACTTGGTGCCAATGCTTGGTCTACACTGATTGGTTTTCCAAACTGGGAGTCCCTTAGGAAATAAGTTTATTGTCTATATTTTGCTGATGAGGAAATTGGGGCTCAGAGCACGAGGCATAAGATTATACAGGCAGGGGCTGGTCCAAGCAGGATTCAACCCCGGTCCCTGCTTGTTCCTCTGCTAGCTGTGACTGTGTACCTCGGACTCCGAGTCTCGACCTACCCTCCCGCCACCAGCACTCAGAGCTGCTGGGGTGGGAGGGCCTGAAGTCCGGCTGGGGAAGAGGGGGCTGGGGTCCCGGACTTCCACGTCTGAGAGAAGAGGGACGGAGGACCAGGCTCCCTGGACCCTGGGGGAGGAGCACGTCATGACCCCAGATCTCTGGATCCGCGATGTAGAAGCGCGCCGGGTCTCTGACACCCCTGCCCCAGGAAATCTTTCTCCTTCCTCGCTGAGGCCGCGCGATTTCGGCTTTCCGGCCGCGGGTTCGGAGGGGAGGAGGGAAGGGGTGCGGGGGGAGGAGCCGCAGACCTGCGACAGGGGCCGCGGGAGGAGCCAAGCCGGCACCGCGGCTGGCGCGCGGGGCTGCGGCGGCGGCGGCGGCTCCGGGTGAGTCCGCTCCTCCCCTTCCCCCCCCCCACAGCCCCCGCCCCAGCCCGATCCCAAGGGACTGCCCTGGCGCGTGGGGGTGGGGGCAGGTGCGGTGGCGCGAGGACCTCGGGCCAGGGAGTGGGAGTGCTGCAGCGCTCGCTGGCCACCCCGAGGGAGGGGCACGTGGCCCTGGAAAGGGGTCTTGAAACACCTGGGTGTACCCCACCCCTCGCCCACCGATCCCCAGCGCATGGGCATCGTTTACCCATTCCATGACCCCTAAAGACTTAGGACTCCGCGGCCTTTCGGAGTCCTGGACATCGTTCCCCTCCCCTGCAGCGTCTTGGGACCCCGGCATCTTAACCCCTCCATCCTCCAAAAAAATTCCCATCCTCTCTGCAGCCCGGGGAGACATTAAGGACTTCAACTCCCAGCAGCCACTGCGGCGCCGGGTCTAGAAAGCAGCAGCAGCGCGAGCGCGAGGCCTGCCGGGAGTTGTAGTCTCTAAGCTCTTAACGGGGAGCTGGGGCCCCAGAGGTGGGAGGGGGTGGCTGGACCCCCTGGGGGGTCGCCTGGGGTCTGGCAGCTGGCCCGCATAGGGCAAGATGTGAGGCTTAGGCTTAGCCTTTCCTCCTGGCCTCGGCCTCCAGATCCGCCTGCTCTCACCACCCGGCGCGTGGGGACCGGTCCGCAGCCCCTTGTCCGCTCTACCAACCCCCATGGGCTGCCGCCCGCCGCCGCCTCGGCTGCCGCCCAGGACACAACAGGGGTAAGCGCAGGTGAGTCTGACCATGCCTGTCGCGGAGCCTTGGCCTTCCGCAGCACCCCCACGACACCTGTCCATCTGTGAGCCCTGTGCTCTCTATTCCTCATTTCCCCTGCATCCTCCTTTCAACCCATCTTGAAGCCTGGCCCTAAGCCATGTGTCACTAATTCCTCCTCTCTCCACATCCACCTCTCTCTCCTGGCCCCGTCTCGTTTATGTCCCCCATCCAGGCTTCCCTTCTGGACCCACGTCTGTCTGCCCAGCCCTCCTCTCTCTGCTTTCAGCCTGTCTGTGATCTCCAGGCATAATCTGTCTGCTGCCTGCTTTATTTCTGCGCCTCGTGCATCCTCCCGTCCCACTGCTTCTCTCCCAAAGGCATCTCTGCCCCTCTTCACTGCCCCGCTGTCCCCCCATCTCTCCAGCCACCATGAATTACACACCGGCTCCTACTTGATCACTTGTCCCTCCCAAGTCCCAATCCTGGACTTTCCATCTGTCTGCCTGTTCACCTCTCCCTCGCTTCTGGGCCCCGGTTTGCCCTTCTCCTTATCTGTCTCTGCTCCCCGCATCTCTCCCTCCCCCAACGTGGTCCCCATCTCTGCATCTCCATCCCGCCCCAGCTACCACCGCAGATAACCACCTCTTCCCTGTCTACCTGCGTCCATCCTCCTTCCTGCTCCTCCCCTTGTCTCCCGCGATCTGACCCTCCAAGCGCTTTCCCACTCTGAGGCCCTGCTTATCCTGTTCCCGCTGCCTAAAATGCTTTTCCCCACCCTAGCGCCACTGCCCACTGCCCTTGGCTGGCTCCGCCTCATCCTCCAGGTCTGTGGGAGAGCCCCCCCCCACCACCCCCTTCCCGGTTCCTTTGTGGCACGTCCGCCAGCTATGTCTGGTAGACTGTTCTCCCAGTCCGAGACTGTCTTGTTTATGTGTCTTTGTTTACGTGTTTACTCTTTGCCTCCTCTCATTGGATGGTGACGCCAGGAGGTAGGGGAACTCCGGTACTTTGTTTCCTGCTGAATCAACAGCAGCCAGCGCTGTGCCTAGTGCGTAGTTGGCGCTCAATGAACATTTGTTGGATGAATGAATAAATGATGAATGGCTATCGCCTCGTCCGTCCATCCCTAACTTCCGTCCTGTCACCTATGCGCCCCTGATCTTTGTGTCCTCTGTCCGTCCCCTTATTCGTGCATCCTGACTCTCAGCCCCTTGACTGGGCTTCCCAGTCTCTTCCTCCTTGTCCATTTGTCCCTATTTTCTGTCCTCTTGCATCACACCATCTCTGTCCCCTTGGTTTGTCCAGCCCCTCTTACTGTCTTCTTGCCTGCCCACCCCTAATTTTTGTCCCCTTGTCTGTCTGCTCCTAATTTCTTTTTCTTTGTCTAACCCTCCCTCTACTTGTCCCACTGTCCTTCTTCCCCCAATCTCTGTCCCTAATCCATTTCCCCAATCTCTGTCCCCTTCGCCCACCCTTCCTTCGCTCTCTGTCTCTCTCTCTTTCTGCCCTTATCTCTGCACCCTGCCCGCCCTTCTCCGCCATCCCATTCCCCGTCTGCACCCTTGCCCCACCCGCCCCACACACAGGACCGGACGGTCACCATGTCAGGAGACTACGAGGATGACCTCTGCCGGCGGGCACTCATCCTGGTCTCGGACCTCTGTGCACGGGTCCGAGATGCTGACACCAGTGACAGATGCCAGGAGTTCAATGACCTGCGAATCCGAGGCTATCCCCGGGGTCCAGATGCAGGTCAGCACCCCTAGCTGTCTTGGCCAGCCCCCTGCCTGCACTATAGCCAGGAGATTCAGAGCAGGCTACTCAGCTTTCTATTCCCTGTGGGACCAGTCCCTCCTAGAGTCTTGCCTCCATCCTGCCTACTGCTGCTCGCCTCCCCAAAACCTCTGATCTAAGGAGAAGGAGCTGTGTAGTCCACTTGACCCCTGACCTTTTGAGTTTTGCCCTGTGGGCCTCCCCCAACTACCACGACCAAATATCCCCTTCAGATATCTTTGTGCATCTTGCATAATGGTTAAAAGCTCAGGCTCTTGAGTCAGACTGTCTGGTTTGTCGGGGTTCAAATTCCACCTCCCCCACTTACTCACTGGATGGCTTTAGGTAAGTGACTTCTTCAGTGCCTCAGTTTCCTCATCTGGAAAATGGGGCTACTAAAAGCGACTACCTCATGGGGCAGATGAGAGACTCCAGCGATATAACACATGTGAAGCGCTTAGAGCAACGCTGGACACATGGTGGTCATTGAGTGAATGCTGGGATTTGTTTGTTATATACCAGCTGTGTTGCAGAGGGGACGTGAGGTCCTTTGCATATTTCATCACCTATTCACAGTGCCCCTTTGTGGTACATACAATCCGCATTTTCAACAGGGGAGACTGAGGCTTAGAAGGGTGAAGTGACTTGTCCCAGGTCGTAGAGCTGGGAAGCAGCAGGGTTCTGAGAACTGGGAAATACCGAGTGCCACTGCCCAGCTGAGGAGACAGGAACTGGAGGAAGCGCGTGCTCAGACATTGCAGCAGTCACCCTTGCTGAGCACCGGGACAGGGCACGCCATCTCGTGTACAGGACGTCTGGGTGACAACGGTGAGGGATGAGGCCCAGAGAGCTGCAGTCGCCGGCTCAGAGTCTCACGGCCTGTAGGTAGCAGAACCAGAATTTGACACTGGATAGTCAACAACAGAACCATGGTTTGGGTGTCCCCAAGACCACTCTGAGGTTCAGTGATTTGCTAGAAGGACTCCCAGAGCTCAGCAAAGCTGTGAACCACGGTTACGGTTTCTTACAGGATCCAGGCTAAAATCAGCACAGGGAAGAGGCTCACGGGGCAGAGTCCAGGAGAGACCAGGCACAGGCTTTCGGTTGTCCTCACCCAGTGGAGTTACATGGACAGCGCTTAATTTTCCCAGCAATGACGTGTGACAGCATGAACGGAGTCTCGCCAACCTAGGAAGCTCACCTGAGCCTTGGTGTCCAGGGTTTTTATTGGAGGGTCGGTCATGTAGACAGGCTGATTGCCCAGGTAGCTGACTGTAGTCTCCAGCCTCTCCAGAAGTCGAGCTGATGCCCACGGCCCCCAGCGTAATCACTAAAACATTAGTTTTAGCGTAGACTATCCAGCATGGTCCAAGGCCCCAGGTAAACGAAGACACTTATCAGGCAGAACATTCCAAGGGCTTAGAGTTTCCCTCCCAGGAGGTGATCCAGGGCCAGATCTTCCTTTGGGCAAGGAGAACCTTTTACTGAACAACTGCACCACCTCTCCAAGCCCAAACCTCTCCCCAGTCCACGCTGGCAGATTTATGTTTTGACCTGGACAGGATCTGGGCCAAGCTGGTGGTGGGGGACAGCATATGTCTAATTTTTCTCCCAAGCAACCCCCTTTTCTCAATTCCTCCCACATTCAGGGGACTGGTAAAGTCCTTACCTCTGCCTTCTAACACACCTCCAGAACTCTCAGCAGGTGTTGGTCACTTAAAAAGAAACACTTAAAGGGGGGGAGTAGGAAACTCAGGGTTCTTCTGCCAGTGCCTCGTACATGGCCCTGCAGGGTCACCTCCTCTCTCTCAGAGTTCCAGTTTTCTCACCTGTAAAATGGGATAAGTCATCCCTAGATTACACAGCGTCATGAGGATTAATGTCATGCACTGCTGTAGCTTCGCTGGGCAGTAGAGGGCCATGGCATCCCTTTCCTGCTGCGTGTCCCCTAATGTGACAGGACACAGCCATTCGTTCAGCTGTCCTTGCTATAGCGATGGCTTAGCTACCTGCTTCCCCACCATAATCCACCATCTGCATGGAGCAGAGATTTCCCCTGTCTTCTACTTTGCTGACACCCAGGAGTCAGTTCCAGAACCAATTGTCCTTTCCTTGAAGGTGATTTCTGAAAAACCCCACTCCTGGTACCAATTACTGAATGAACCAGAAACCTTTGGTTGTAAGAACTGGGCTGTACTTGGCTTTCTCCGCAAGGCATGTCACACATATCTGGCCTTCAGAATGTGTTAGCTCTGGTTGTGGTGGTGTTGGATGCACCTGGTGGTGGTAGCAACAGGGTTTATTAGTCTAATAAAAATTCATGTTTGAACTACCATTAACTGGGAAGTTTTGAGGTGTGATAGCATCATGGTGAAGACCGTGGGCTTTGGAGCCAGGCTTCTTCCTAGGCTCAAATCCTGACTGCACCACCTACCAGCCGTGGGACTTTGGGTGACTGTGTTGACTTCAGAGTTTTTTGCATGGAAAACAGGGATAATTGTGTGATCAAACTCATGTGGTATCTTCAAACCATGATAAGGAGCAGGATTGATTGTTCCTATTTGGCAAATGAGGAATGTAAGGTTCAGAGTGGTTAAGATGTGTTCCCAAGGCCACACAGCAGGCTGTGATTTGAATCCTGACCTGCCTGTGCTGTGCAGCATCCACTCTTCCTTGATCATCTCTGAGCATTTTCGGGGACCTTGGTCTTACCTCAGATGCTGTGTCCTCTTATAGAGAGGCAGCGTTGGGTAGCGATTAAGAAAATAAAATCCGGAGACAGACTGCTGGATTGAAATCTCGGATCTGTCATTGACTATCTGTGAAACCTTATACAAATCACTCAATCTTCCCGCATCTCTAAAACCATTATACAGAAATACCTTGCCGAGCGTGTGGTGTGTAATTAAGTAACGTGTGTAAAGTGCTTAGGACGACACATGGCAAATACTAAGTGTTAGCTCTTTGGGGAGAGTAGAGGGAGGGTGCTTTGACCTCGCCCTGACCCCTACCTCTGTCCTCACTCTCTCCAGACATCTCCGTGAGCCTGCTGTCGGTCATCGTGACATTCTGTGGCATTGTCCTTCTGGGTGTCTCCCTCTTCGTGTCCTGGAAGTTGTGCTGGGTGCCCTGGCGGGACAAGGGAGGCTCGGCAGTGGGCGGCGGCCCCCTGCGCAAAGACCTAGGCCCTGGGGTCGGGCTGGCAGGCCTGGTAGGCGGCGGCGGGCACCACCTGGGGGCTGGCCTGGGTGGCCACCCTCTGCTGGGCGGCCCACACCACCATGCCCACACCGCCCACCATCCGCCCTTTGCCGAGCTGCTGGAGCCAGGCAGCCTGGGGGGCTCTGACACCCCTGAACCCTCCTACTTGGACATGGACTTGTATCCAGAGGCCGCAGCTGCAGTAGCCACTGGGGTCAAACCGAGCCAGACGTCCCCTGAGCTGCCCTCTGAGGGCGGGGCCGGCTCTGGGCTGCTCCTGCTGCCCCCCAGTGGTGGGGGCTTGCCCAGTGCCCAGTCGCATCAGCAGGTCACCAGCCTGGCACCCACCACCAGGTGAGAGAGGCTGCTGGGCTGAGGGTCCACTCTGAGGTTCTGCTCCTCCTCTGTGTCTTTTTCCCGTCTATGGCTTGTCTGGGTTCTGGGGTTAGGAGGGGGTTGGGGGATTGACTCCTGGATCCTGGGGAAAGAGGCAGCTGGGCCCCAGACTGCTTAGAACCAAAGGAGGGAACTGGAGGCCTGGATTCTTGGGTCCAGAGTAAGGAGGAAGCTGGGGGCAGGACTCCAGGGTCAGGAAAGTGGAGGAGAATGGGGGTTGGACACTCAGGTCCCTAAGGTCCCTCAGGCACAAGGTTACTCATGCCTTTCACTGTAAGCCGGGATTGGTAGTGGGACCCGGAGTTCGTTCATTCCTTTTCCTCATCCTGCATATGTGTGCTGAACATCGAGCAAGAGCCAGGCCTGAGCTGGATATCGGGAAAACACTGGACTCTGCCCTCATGTCACTCACAGTCCAGGAGGTGGCCCCAGCTTGGCTGTCCCAGTGCAGCCAGGCCAGGGAGGCAGTGAAGCAGCTCAGGGGACTGCGTGGCGGGGGTCGGGGGAGAGCTCCCCAGGAGGCCCGATCCCAGTCTGGGAGGAGGCCGAGGGCTCCCTGGAGGTAGAGGTGTCTCGGCTGAGACCTGCAGGGTGAGGAAGAGTTAGCCAGGCAGAGAGGCACCAGTGTGACCTGGGCATCCCTAGCAAGGGCAAGCGGGGCAGAAGATCATAGTGCCTCGTGGGAACAGCCAGTGGTCACCAAGGCATGAGAATAAGTTTGAAAAAAGAACACTTGGGCAATGTGGCTGCAGATACCAGACCATGTGGCACCTTCAGCACCAGGCTGAGGGGTGGGACTTTGTCCAGGTGGTACTGGGGAGCCATGGGAGGCTTGTGAGCAAGGGAGGGGCAGGGTAAGCTCTGGGTGTAGATGGACCCTCGGGGGCCATGTGGAGATACACCTGAGGGACCAACTGGAGCCCAAGAGTCCAGGCAGGAGAGAACAAGGCCTGAACTGGGACAGTGGGGAGAGAGAGGAGGGAGGGTTGAGGAGATTCAGAGAAGGGCAGAACAGGGTTGGAAGAAGCCTTGGCTGTGTAGGGCTTAGAGGTCCATGGAGAAGTTATTCTGGGTCACCAGCTTGAGGTCCAGAGGAGGCTTCTGGAAGCTGGTGCATCCATGGGTCTGGCCTGGAACTAGCTTAGAAATGGAGATGACCCCCGCCAGATACAAATGGGGAAACTGAGGCTCAGAAAGCACAAGTGGCTTGCTCAAGGTCACACAGTGAGCAAAGCAGGGGATTTGTGGCTGGAGGGGTTCAGAAAAAGGCAGGGAAGAATCTCCCCAGGCTTTGCATGCAATCAAAGATGGGAGCGCTGACCCCACCTTGACCTCCCCCACCTCCTACAGGTACCCAGCCCTGCCCCGGCCCCTCACCCAGCAGACTCTGACCTCCCAACCGGACCCAAGCAGTGAGGAGCGGCCACCCGCCCTACCCTTACCCCTGCCGGGCGGCGAGGAGAAAGCCAAACTCATCGGACAGATTAAGCCGGAGCTGTACCAGGGGACTGGACCTGGTGGCCGGCGGGGAGGCGGGGCCCCGGGCTCCGGAGAGGCGGGTGCAGGGGCGCCCTGTGGCCGCATCAGCTTCGCCCTGCGGTACCTCTATGGCTCCGACCAGCTGGTGGTGCGGATCCTGCAGGCCTTGGACCTCCCCGCCAAGGACTCCAATGGCTTCTCGGACCCCTACGTCAAGATCTACCTGCTGCCAGACCGCAAGAAAAAGTTTCAGACCAAGGTCTGGAGCGGCAGGCTGGACATCAGGGTCCCACAGAGAAGGGAGCTGGGGGGCCTGGACGCCCAGGTCTAAGGGAGGAGGAGTGAAGGCCCAGACCCCGGGTCTGAGGGAGGAGGGGCTGGGGGCCCGGACCCCTGGGTCTGAGGGAGGAGGGGCTGGAGGCCGGGACCCCTGGGTCCTGGGAGGGGGGGCTGATGGGCACGGTGTCGGTCTCCCTCTCTCACCCTCTCCTGCCAGGTGCACAGGAAGACGCTGAACCCTGTCTTCAACGAGACATTTCAGTTCTCGGTGCCCCTGGCAGAGCTGGCCCAGCGCAAACTGCACTTCAGTGTCTATGACTTCGACCGCTTCTCGCGGCATGACCTCATCGGCCAGGTGGTGCTGGACAACCTCCTGGAGCTGGCGGAGCAGCCCCCAGACCGCCCCCTCTGGAGGGACATCGTGGAGGGCGGTTCGGTCAGTGGCCTCTGCCCCCCACCCACCTCTCCCCTGACTGCCCCCTTCCTGGCTCCCCGAGACCCCTCAGTTTGCAATCTCCTTCCCCTGAGACTTCACAGCCTCCTGACTCTTTGTCCCCAGATCTTCGTGTAAAGTGTGTTGTGTTGGGAACTGTGCAAGAATAGAGAATGACATGACGGGCACCGCCGCCCTCTCCAAGTTCATCAGATATTAGCCTTGCGCCTGGGTCCCCGACTTCCCACCTTCTCACCCCTTGCCATCTGACGACTTCGACCCTCTGACCCCAGATCTCTGTCCCTTCAACTTCCTGACCCCATAGTTCCTGGGCTTTTCTTTTTCCAGCTTCCTTCTCCGTCTAACCTCCTGACTCCGGTGTCCGGACTTCCAGAAGCCCCCGCCCCTCTCCCGTCTCTGACCTTCAGCTCTGTCACATTCTGACCCTCTGCTTCTCCATAGCCCCCCTGAATCCTGGTGGTCTGATGCCCCAGGCCTCAGACATACTGGGACCCCCAAATCCTGACACCCCGCAATTCTCCCAGCATCCAGATTGCAGGGCCCGCAACCCTGACCCCCCAGTGCCCCTTCTTCATTCTGACGCCCCTGCCCTCTGGCACCTCACTCTCCTGTGTGCTCGGTCCCTCCCCCCGCCCCACTCCTAGGTCCCTGCTGGGAGTCCTGAGCCCATCCACCCTCCAAGCCTCAGACCCCCAGCTCCAGCCTGTGGCTTGCCCAGCATTCCAGTTCTCTGCCCATGTGGGGCGGCCATGTGCGGGAGGCTGTCCTTACACGAGGAGGGGCCCAGCTCTGCCCCCTGGTGGTCACCCCCAGGTCCAGCCTCTGGGATCGAAGTGCCTAGTTCTAGGATCCCTGCACCCAGAGACAACGTCTGTCCCACCAACTCCTGCTCCTGTCACCGCCAGCCGTGGCAGCCCCACGCGAAGACCCTCTCCCTGCGTCCGTCTTGGTCCCCTTCGTGTGCCTGTCTCTTCTCATTTTCTCTCCCCATCTTCATCACTTGTGGCCTTCCTCATTCATTCCTTCAACCACTGTGTTTTCAGGATCAGGACCCAGGGATCCCAGACAGTCCTCAGGAGCTGGGCCAGGCTGTCACACAGTTGGTGTCGGGGGAAACAGGAGGGGCATCTGCTGAGGGGACGGAGGAGCGTGGGGGAGGAGGCGACAGGAAGCCCCGAGCTGAAGGCCAAGGAGGAGCCTGGAGATGGGGAGGGAGCAGCCTGGGGGAAGGGCCGGGTGGGGCGAGTGGGGTGTCCAAGGACCTGGTTGGCAGGCCGCAGGGCTGGACAGGAGAGGTCACAGCTCCTGGCTCGCTCTGGCCACTGCTCCAAGTCTGTGTGTGTGTCGGGTGGGAGGGATCTGTCTCCCTTGAAACCTCGTTCTGGGTCTTGGTGTATCTCCTGCTCTCTCAGGCTGACTCCTCTGGGTGTTTCTTCTCAGTCTGTGCCCCTGCATTCTCGTTCTGGGTCTGTCTCCCTCTCTGGCTCTTTTGCTCACCCTCAAGTCCGTGTCCTCTCATCCCCCTGGTCTCTGTCCTCCTCTCTCTCTGGGTCTCTGTCCCCACCCCCAGGTCTCTGTCACTCTTCCTTAAGAACTCCGGGGGTCTGTCTTGCCGACTGCATGTCCCGGCGTTTTGGCCTCTGCCTCCGTCTGTTTCCACTGTGTTCTCTCTCCCTCCCTGTCCCTCTCTCTCACTCACTCACACCTCTTCCAATCTTCCCTGCAGAACGAAATAGGCTTTGACGGTCGTGGGCAGCTGCGGCCAGGAGAGTCACCAGGCCTTGGCCCAGAGTCAGATTGTTAAGTGGCTCGGAAACCTGAGCCCTGGATGTCAGGGAGGAGAGCTGGAGGCTGGGGAAGGGAGAGGAAATCAGCAAGAGACAGGTAGACACTGAGGCCAGAGAGAGATATCCCTGAACTCCTTTCCCCAACTGCAGGAAAAGGCAGATCTTGGGGAACTCAATTTCTCACTCTGCTACCTCCCCACGGCCGGGCGCCTCACCGTGACCATCATCAAAGCCTCTAACCTCAAAGCGATGGACCTCACCGGCTTCTCGGGTGAGGGCCTGCGTTGGCAGCGGGTCTGGGGGAGGAGGGGACCAGGGCCCCTGACCCCTGGGTCTGAGGGAGTCGCCGTTCAGTGCTTTATTTCTGCCCTCAGATCCCTACGTGAAGGCCTCTCTGATCAGCGAGGGGCGGCGTCTGAAGAAGCGGAAAACCTCCATCAAGAAGAACACGCTGAACCCCACGTACAACGAGGCGCTGGTGTTCGACGTGGCCCCGGAGAGCGTGGAGAACGTGGGGCTCAGCATCGCGGTGGTTGACTACGACTGGTGAGGGGCGCGGCCCGGGTGGGGGGATGCGGGGGGCCGGCCGGCCTCGCTGCCCCTGGAGCTCACCAGCCCCAACCCCCAGCATCGGACACAACGAGGTGATCGGCGTGTGCCGCGTGGGCCCCGACGCCGCCGACCCGCACGGCCGCGAGCACTGGGCCGAGATGCTGGCCAATCCGCGCAAGCCCGTGGAGCACTGGCATCAGCTGGTGGAGGTGAGTAGGGCCCGTGCTGCTGCCCGCCTTTCACCTGCTCCCCTCTCCGCCCAGTCATTCGCGCCACGCATCGTGCCTGGGCTGCGCAGTCAGACGGCCTGGGTTCGAATCCCTGCTCTGCCAACTTTAGCTGCGTGACTTACAGCAAGTTACTTAACCTTTTGCACCTTGTTTTTCTCAGCTGGGAAATGAGGATGTTGATAGCATCCACGGTTAGGATAAATGTGAGATTCCATGAGTTAAGTGTTCGCTAGATGGTCAGCTACTGTTGTAATTACCCAATGCCAAGTCCAAAATAAAGAAACCGGGTGGTAAGATGGAGCGAGGGGTTTTTGGTTTGGGGGTTTTTTTAAGAGCAGTCTGTGAAAATTAGTTGATTTTAGTGTACTTGGTGGGCGTCGACAATTTTTAATAAATGAATAAGAAAATAATAAAATAAAACAAAAAATTTCATAAGGCAGCTTCCAGTATAAAGATCATAATGTCAATTTGTTTTTCCCTATGGGTTGTGGTCCAAAAGGTTTGGAAGTCTGGGAGGTAGAGGGAATCTGGATGGGGAATTGGGAGTGGCCTTTTAGATTATAGCATCAGGGAGGGCCTCTCTGAGGAGGTGACATTTGAGCAGAGGTCTGAGGTTGCGAAGGAGTGGACTTAGGAGGAGGTTTGAAGAAGGCTGCGGGGGGGGGGGCACAGTACGGGGAAAACCAGGAGGCAGGGGCCGGGCGCGGTGGCTCACGCCTGTAATCC
>CAUYSK010118867.1:0-69552 GCA_963575035.1 Avahi laniger | reverse complement strand
ATCCCAGCACTTTGGGAGGCCAAGGTAAAAGGAAGGCTTGAGGCCAGGCATTTGAGACCAGCCTGGGCAACATAGCAAAAGCCTATCTCTACAAAAAATTTAAAAATTAGTCCAAGTGTGGTGGCGCATGCCTGTAGTCCCGGCTATGGGAGAGGCTGAGGCAGGAGGATCGCTTGAGCCCAGGAGTTTGGGGTTGCTGTGAGCTAGGCTGATGCCACGGCACTCTAGCCTGGGCAACAGAGCCAGAATCTGTCTCAAAAAAAAAAAAAGAAAGTGGTTAGAAAGGAGTAGCTGGGTGACAATTGACTTGACAAGTTATTAGAAAGATAGATTTTATTGCTTAGGTTTACAGTGATTTGGACTGAAATAATTTCTCTAGGTCAGACTGAAAAAGAAGATGTGAATGGAAGCAAATGGACTGTTACTACCTTTTACACCACGCCCCACATGCCAACTTACTTAGCCGCATTTGCTATCTGCGACTGTGACCATGTCAATAGAACCGAAAGGGGCAAGGAGGTGAGTAGGGAAGATTCTCTAGGTAAGGGAAAATGTACTGGCTGCAGATGTTCATCTAATCTTTCTGCATCCAGGGGTTATGCCTGCACATCCCATGGTCACTTCCTGGTTCTCTCTCCCAAGCCCTGTGAAAGCTGCTAGTGTGGCGTTGCAGAATTGGATCTAACATTCCCCACTGTGGCTCTGTGGAGGAGTTTCCATAGAAAGACTGCACATTAAACCCACTCCTCAAGGCACAGTCTGAGTTCCCTATTTCCAGCCTGTTTCTACTTTTGCAGAAGACGGGAGAGAAACAGGAGAGCTGCTGCATTGGCACTTTGACACTCAGGTTTAGTATATGATTTTTACTTAGTCCATGGTGTTAATGTACTCGTGAAGCTGAGATGATACTCAAAATGTTTGGCAACCAACATGGCCTGAGCAAAATAGACACCAGCCAGGAGCGACTGCTGTGGATGAAATAGTGCATGCAGGCTAAATGTCCTCTCTATCCAGAAGCTGGGCTGCCATGTTCCTCAGCTCTGAGGCGTGCAGCACTTCCCCGGAATTGTGTAAAGTGTGTGTATCTGCCTCAAATACCTAGTTTTCACTCAATTATACCCTTATTATATAACAACCCTTTAGGAAAATATCAAGTTTATTGTGGCAATGCTTTATATGGTGGTCCACTCCCTATCATACAGTGTGGAGGTAAGTAAGGTCAGTGCCTTAGGCCCAGGCCTTTCTAGTCACATCAACTTCGTGGGGTTGAGAAAAATCAAGTGCCATAGCAGGCTGAGATGTCCTCCCTGGCCCTAGATCTTCCACCATTGACACGTGGAGACAAGGAAGCTGTCGTGAGCCAAGCCCTTCATCAGCAGGAGAATCACTCAAAGCGACACCTCCTATGCTCCTTGTAACCTAATGATGAATTAATAATACTGCGTTATTATTAATTACAGTTTGTTATCTTCCTGAGCTGTTGGCTCCAGCCTGATTTTCCTCATTGAATAATTACTAGTGGATCCTTGACATTCACAGATATAACATTGTTCAAGGCAAACATTCGTGACAGATATTGCTAAATCTGCTCAGGCGTGAATTGGAAGCTCATGCTTCGAGCCTGGCAAGAGGGAGTGGGCCCTGTGGCTCCCAGAGCTGGTGAGAGACCCCAGGTGGTCCCTCAGCATCCAGGTCCCAAGTGGCTTGTTGTGGTCAGTACTGCTGCATAGTCAGCAATTCTTGTAGAGGGATAAAATCTGTTTCTTTGTAATGATTACCCTGAAAAGAATGCCAGCTGCCATACAGCAAAGAGGAAATGGAGCATGCCTAAGAAAGTCATGTTTTGCCAGCAAAATGAAGTTTGGAGTGAGTTTATCAGTGGAATGTTGCATTTGGCTATGGCTCAGTTCTGCAAAGTGAATGAGTCTACCATATACTCTACAGGAAACCCAAATGTATGCTGGGAACAGTGTCCAGCCTTATAAGACAGTTGCTCTTTAAGAGATCAGGATTTAGTGAAATCAAAAATGTGGTTAATGTGTGGCGTGAGGATAAACAGAGGAAACATGTAAGTAGGCGTGGAAATAACATACATCGAGTAGAATCTAGTGCACATGGCTGTTTGCAAAGACGTTCCTGTTTGGGAGGTCAAGATCTGCTGTGCTGTCTGCGGCCACACGGGCCTGATCGCGCCGATCCCGTCTGACCTCGGAAGATCTGCTGTGCCTAGGGAGGGACACCAGGATACACTGGTTGGACCAGGTGTGATTCCGAAGGACGTTTATAGCTGCGTCTCTAAAATGGTCTTTGTTGGCCTGTGTTCCTCACTGCTCTGCTGGGAGCCACCTAGCGTTTCCTCCAGTTTGAAATCCTCATCATTTGCCTTACTTTTGGCTTAGAGAGTGGTGATTTATGGGAGGAGCTTTGTAAACTGAAAGTTAATGTACACATATTAATTGTTATTGCTATTATTTTCCAAAAGGCTAACATTAAAATGCACACATTATCTCAACTGTGGGGAGAGCTATGACTTCCACTAGCGTGGCCCTTGGTCGAGCAGCTTTCTAACTGTCGCCTCCGAAGTCAGAACTGGAACAGGGGAGGGTGAGTCTAGTGCAGGGGCAGGGCCGAGTCTGGGGCCATCTTTCCCAGCAGGGGGGAGGCTGAAAGCAATGAAGCGGACCAGGCAGGAGCCTCAGAAACAGGTGGCTGCATTTTGTGGAAGGGGAGCATTCCTGAATCCTCACGTAATTTAGAAGTTGCCTAATTCAAGACAAATTTCCCAGAAGAAATAAAAGCAAAGTAAGGTGAAGGTATTTTGGATGCACAAATCTGCAAATGTTGTTATTCTGCTTTTCCTTTTCTTAGCATTTTCTCCAGTGTTTTTCAGAGAGCTCTTTCTCAAATTAACTGCACTCCCATCAGGACAAATATTTTAATTCTTTCACCTCTAACTTTTGTTCCGAGGTTTTTGAGTTTTATGCATTTTTTTTTAGCATGAATACTGGCAATTCTACTAAAAGTTGTTTAGATGATATGATTGTAGAGTGTACAGTGCTTTCATATTACAATAATAATGTTAAAACAACAGCATATTAGTCACCAAAATCCCACAGATAAGTTCCAAGTACCCAAACAACAGTGTGGTTACCTAAAACTGACAAAATATACGAGAGATTTTCTTTTCCTTGCTGAAGTGGAAGTGTCATTTGGCAATGGAATAAATAACCAGCAAATATAATTCACTTGCTTCAGCTTTAAAATCATAAGACTTTCAATGATCTTTTTTAAATTAGAGGAATTAACCTGATTTCAAATTTTGGAAATAAGGTAGGACTGTTAATGTTTTAGTTATCAAACTATTTTAAATTTGCATGATTCAAATTTGCTTAATATGTTCCATACTATATAACCCCCACAAACCACAATTCTGTTTTGGATCTTAGAAATGTGTCCTGAAAAGGGAAGCAAGAGTCCAAGGTGCATAAAATGTGTATAGAATCTACATTTACTGTAGAATCTACATTTACATTCCAAGGATTGTTTTGTAATTTCAGAGTTATGCATGTTATTGTCAGAGATTGAAATAACATACTTTCCAGAGCAATCACTGTCTATAACTTGGTGAACAGCCTTCTGGGTTTTTCTCAGCACACGTATGCATTTAAACATTACGTAGCTTCTTCTGAAAAGTTAAGACTTTAGCTCTAGAGCAGCAGGGATTTGGAGCAAGCGGGCTTCCGCTTTCCAAAATCACTACTGCCTTTCCTAATTACTGCTAATTGTTTCAACTGTTTTAATTTAGATACGCATCTGGGCCCGGAAAGATGCCATTGCAAGTGGAAGTGCAGACTTTGCTTTGAACATCACAGGTCCCATCTTCTCTTTTCTGGAGGATTTATTTAATATCAGTTACCCTCTTCCAAAGACAGGTGAGGCACCTTCCCTTCCAATGCAATTGGTTTCCTGTTATGTGGGTCCTGGGTTGAGGTCACTGGGTACACAGATGAACCTTTGAGGACGTACCATCACCATTTAGCTGCTATTTTGGAGTTAGCCTCTTGGCCTCCCATCATTATGTCTTAAACCTTTCAAAACACATAGAAGCTTGTCTACTTTTTCTCTGTTCGGTGCCTTGTGCCCAGCAGGTGTTGAACATCTCTTAGATTGTAGATTCCTCTTGGATCTCAATGGCAGCCTCTCCTCCTCCAGACCCTATTTTTCTCTTGTGTTTTCTCTCATAATGCAAGTATGCAATGCCATGTTCTGGATCTTTTTAGCTAGTGGGCTTGCATAAGTTACTCCAGTTCCCTTTGGTAAGTTTTTCTTTCTTTTTTTTTTTTAATATTCTATAGCTGTGAGTTATTGGGTTAGGACTTAGAGGTCCCATATGTGAATTTTCATTGTATAAAATTGGAATCATATGTGCATATAGTATGATTCTTGAGAAAATATGTAAATATTTAACCTCTCACAGATCTGTATGGTATGTCTTTAAAATTGTATGAGCCACTCAGGTCAGAAAGTTGTTCAGTGTTTTTTCTCTCTCAAGTGAGGCTATCATGGAAATGTATTTTGTTCTTCTGGCATGCTAGTTGAAGTCTTGGAAAAAGTATGCTGTGCCTATATTGGTAAACTATCAAATCTGGTCCACTACCTGTTTTTGTTGGCCCATGACCTAAGAATGGTTTTTACACTTTTAAATAACTGAAAAAAAAATCAAAAGAAGAATAATACTTTGTGACACATGAAAATTATATGAAATTGAATTTCAGCGTCTAAAAATAAAGTTTTACTGAAACACAGCTTGCTAATTGCTTGCATGGTGTCTATGACTGCTTTTGCACTGAGATGCTAGAGTTGAATATGTGAAAGAAAACATACATCCCATAAAGATGAAAATATTACTATCTGGCCCTTTACAGAAAAATTTGCCAACTCCTGCTCTGAAGGGTTAAGTGGTGGATTCGTGTGTGTTTCTATTACTATTATAAAATAATAAGTTAATCATTAAAATAAAGTAGGGTCATGTGTGAACCAATGATGATAGTTTATTAAGAAACAAGGATTTTGCTTAAACTAATTCTATGCATCCGAAGTAAAAAAATAGTTTCGAAAGTAATTATCTTGCACTTAGCAACACGCCTTTGTGGTTCCTCCATGTCTTTTCATAGCTTGATAGCTCATTTCTTTTTGTTGCTGAATAATACTGTATTGTATGGATGTACCACAGTTTATCCACTCGCCTATTGAATGGCATCATGGTTGCTTCCAACTTTTAGCAATTGTGAATAAAGCTGACATAAACATTTGTGTGTGGGTTTTTTGGGGACACACATTTTCAGCTCATTTGGATTAATACCAAGGAGTACAATTGTTAGATCTTATGTTTAGTTTTGGAAGAAACTGTCAGGCTGTCTTCCAAAGTGGCTGTACCATTTTGCATCCCCACCAGCAGTGAATGAGAGTTCCTGTTGCTCCACATCCTTGTCAGCATTTGGTGTTGCCAGTGTTTTGGATTTTAGCCATTCTAGCAGGTGTGTATCTCATTGTTGTTTTAATTTGCAATTCTCTAATGACAAATAATGTTGAGCATCTTTTCATATGTTTATTTGTTATTTGTATATCTTCTTTAGTGAGGTGTTTGTTCAGATCTTTTGCCCATTTTATAATTGGGTTATTTTTCTATTTTTGAGTTTTAAGAGTTCTTTGTATATTTTGAATACAAGTCTTTTATTGAAAATATTTCATTTTAATATAGTCAAAACAATTTATTTTCTGGCTTCTGTCTTTGACAGTAGTCTTTAAAAATGCTTCTCTCCCCTCAGGTTATAAATATTCACTTGTATTATTCAGTAATATTATGATTTCATTTTGAAATATTTATATCTAGAAATCCCAAATTTTCTTGGAAGAGATGATTTTATTTTTTCCTCTATTTAAATCCACTTAGATATAATTGCCTTGCCTATTTTTGACAACCGCGCAATGGAAAACTGGGGACTGTTGATGTTTGATGAATCATTGTTGTTGCTGCAACCAAAGGACCAACTGACAGAAAAAAAGACTTTGATCTCCTACATTATCTCACACGAGATTGGACATCAGGCATGTGGTAAAATGTTCTTTCTTATTTCACATGAAAGTATTCGCCAGCTGCTTTACCCAAGATAGAAAAAAACGCAAAATGCCCTGCCATATAACAAATTTTAAAAAAGAAAATCAGTATTCAAAAAGTGTAACGGCCGGTAAAAGCAAGGAAGGTTATACATAATCAGATTCTGGCTAGATTTGAGCTATTCGTGGTGGATTATAGTGCTGAGACCTTATGGTCCAGCTGAGGGTTGAGTATTTACATTTAAAGATTAAATTTGCTCCACAAAGTCCTCTTCGGGAAAAGTAGCCACACAGAGCGAGGAGTATTTAGTTTTCATTCCACCTGAAAGTAAGGGACATTCAAAAGGATCACTGGAAGACACCTGCATTTCATCAGTAGATTGCTCTTAATTTTATTTTTTGTTGGTGTTGGCTAGAGGTTAAGTGGACACAGGCAGTATGTTAGTGAGGTGAGCAACAGTTAATCCTCGAGCCACATCCCCAAAGGTAGTGTAAACAACAATTCATTTCATCGCATCTGTATGCTTTCTTTCATATTGCGATTTTAGAAGTTTAGCTGTTTGATTTGATGGAGATTTTCACATCTGCATTTTGTTCTTTATGTCATTAATACAAGTTTATGAGAAAGAAATCATCTCCATCATGAAAGTGTTATCTTCTTAGTTATGTGGCTGCATGAGAAGTTCTGGAAAAGAACAACTGACTGGGATTGAATAACACCCTGTGCACAGTCAACACACACTTTCACAAGTTTAGGTCAGTCGCCTTAAATGTCATTTTTTATTACAGCCTAAGTGACACATTGTTTTGGAATACAGGCTGCTAACTATTAGTACATCACAGCTGTTATAAGAATTTGGTTAAATACCAGAGCATGAGTTAGTTGGTTTTGGAAATCATTGTGTTTTTCTTTCCTAATTATGTTCATCATCCTTTTGGCACTTTTTTTTCCTGTTCAGCTCAAACAGAAAATAATTACAACTGGAGAAGGTTACAGAGCATATGATTGCTTGAGTGATTTGCACGTGGTACATATCACATTCTTAAAACATAAACAACTGCTCATAGCAAAATCCTGTTGTAGCCTATTTAGAGTATAAGGTGCTAGAGTTAGTAGGTGATAGATAGGTCAGCATTCTGGGCTTCTGCTTTACTTAACTAAACACAACTTTTGGGCAAAGTGGATAGTTTAAGAAATGTTACTCTAGCTGATCTTATGTTTATAAATCATGGTTTTAAAACAAAAATTGCTGGCCAGGCATGGTGGCTCACGCCTGTAATCCTAGCACTCTGGGAGACTGAGACGGGAAGATTGCTTGAGCTCAGGAGTTCGAGACCAGCCTGAACAGGAGTGAAACTCCGTCCTTACTAAAAATAGAAAAATTAGCTGGGTGTCATGGCATGTGCGGGTAGTCCCAGCTACTCGAGAGGCTGAGGCAGGAGGATCCCTTGAGCCTCAACCCGAGTTTGAGGTTGCAGTGAGCTATGATGATGCACTCTACTCAGGGCAATAGAGCAAGACTCTGTCTCAATCAATCAATCATAAAACAAAAATTGCTTTCAATCATTGCATATAAGATAATCGTTTCAAAGAAATGCATGGCTGATATCTCCTCATGTTAAAACAAGCTTTTTGGAATCCTGTTTTCAAATTTTATTACTGATGGTGAATAACGTTAATTATGTCTTTTGACCCTACATTTATTTAACACGCATTACTATAAAGATAATTTTAAAAGAAAGCTGTTTTCTTTCATCTCCAAAAGTGGTTTGGAAACTTGGTTACCATGAATTGGTGGAACAATATCTGGCTCAAGGAGGGTTTTGCATCTTATTTTGAGTTTGGAGTAATTAACTACTTCAATCCTAAACTCCCAAGAGTAAGTATGTTTGTTAAATTTATTAACATATTTTCTCCTAATTATAAAAGTAATGCATATTTATTATTGAAAATGTATAAAATACTGAAAAATATAAGGAATATTAAATTATCTGTAATACCAAAGATAATCTATATTATCTTTCTGATATGTTTTAATTCCAAGATTTTGAAAGTAGGAATTACATAACAATTTGTAATGCTTTATATACTTCATATTATCTTATGAACATTTCTATAAATCATTAAATCTTTTCTGAAAAGATTTTTAATGGCTGCCTAATAGTTCATCACCTTATAAGGTGTTTGTATATAATTTTTCCCTTTTGTTGGCTTTTAGATTATTTTCACTTATTTCTAGCTAAACTAAATTTTAAAGCAGTTGTAATCAGTGGTTTATGACTTTAATGGTAAGTAATATGCTACTTTTAGTGACTCATATTTAATATTATTGCTGATATTTTTGGGCTAATTTGAGTAAATAGTAACATTGAAAAATAAATTCATGGAGATGCAAATCTGATTATTTCAACTGTAGGTTATATTTCTGATATTTAATTTATTAGAATAATTAGGTAGTGCTTTCAGAATGGTATGATAAAGCCAAATTGATTTGATTTGATTTAGACATTTAAATGTTTATACTTATTGTTGACCTCACTTCTTTAGCAAACTAGAGGTCCTTTCTCAGTTCACATCGTCTTTCCCCCTTCGTTCTGCCTCCTGGAACCTTGCCATGCTCCTTCCGGCTACCCTTCGCTGGCCTCTACCTTTTCTCGCCTCCCAGCTATTCCGAGGCTAGAGTCTTGACTTCTTTTCTCCTCCCTACCCTCAGTCATTCAAAGAGCTTAATATCTGAAATTCTGACGTCCACTTGCCAGATCTTCTTTACAGGCTAAATCTATTCATTTTAAAGGAGAGTCTGAGATTATGTTCTTTCTGTTATTTTGGTAGTAAAATTTCCTTCTTTTATGAAAGATTGTGATAGTAGGTAAGTGGTTCTTGTTTTTGTTGATTGTCAGAATAAAAAGTTGGCAAACCTATCTTGGCCCCATAGAAACCTTTTAAAAAAAATCTCTTTTTATCTGTTTGTGAAATCACAGCGTCTAGGAAGCACTGAGGCTCTTAAGACCTCAGTTCTGTGCCACCCACCCTACCCTCTGCGGACGTCCTGTAAGATGTCCCAGGCCCCAGCCCAGTCTCTCTGCAGTGCCTCTCTCCCCCTCGCCTGGACTGTGCAGGGCCCTGCTTTTCACGGAGAGGACTTTGGACATCATTATATAGATCAGGAGACTGAAGTCCTGAAGGGTTAAATGACTTGCCCAAGGTCATTTGCCTCATTGGGACAGAACTGAGATTATAACCCAGTTGTCTGGGCCTAGGCTGATGATGAGGATAATGATAACAATAATACCGTGTATACCAGTCACCGAATAATTAGCACTTAAGTGCCAGACAGTGTGAATTCTATACACAATCTTACTCAGTCCTCAAAACAGCCGTATGAGTATCGTTGTTATTTCTGTTCTACAGATGAGGAAACTGAGGCATAGAGACATCAAGTTGCCCAAGGTCTCATAGTTACTAAATGTCAGAGCTGAGGTTCAATTCAGGTCTTCGTGACTGCAAAGCCCATGCTTTTAACCGCTGTGCTCTATGGAGAAAACACACAAGAGTGTTCTTACCCTCAAGGAGCTAAGGGTGTGTGTGTGTGTGTGTGTTATTATATGATTCTTTTCATATACAAACTTTATGTATATACAGTAAATGTTCGTTCTTTTCAGAAGTCCTTTCCTCATACTCTTTATCTACAAAACTGTTTGTATCTGTTTTATAACTTTTATTCACACATGGTTAGTGCTGTCTATAACTTTTTTTTTTTTGAGACAGAGTCTCACTTTGTTACCCAGGCTAGAGTTCTGTAGTGTCAGCCTAGCTCACAGCAACCTCAAACTCCTGGGTTTAAGTGATCCTCCTGCCTTAGCCTCCCGAGTAGCTGGGACTACAGGCATGCGCCACCATCCCCAGCTAATTTTTTCTATATATTTTTAGTTGTCCAACTAATTTCTTTCTATTTTTAGTAGAGACAGGGTCTCACTCTTACTCAGGCTGGTCTCGAACTTCTGAGCTCAAAGGATCTGCCTGCCTCGGCCTCCGTGACTGCTAGGATTACAGGCGTGAGCCGCTGTGCTCGGCCCTGTCTATAACTTTTTGAAAGCATTTGATTGTATACCAAATTAACTCTGTGCTTAGAGTCAATAAGGGAAGAAATTTAATTCTCATAAAACAATGAAATTTACTCTCTATTTTTTAATTGAATAGAATATATTATTAATATCAATTTCAGTTCCCTCTTACAGCAACTCAGATCGCTGAGATATTATCAATATTTGGCAAAACTTGATGAAAACATATTACTGATATTTTTAAAGCTAAGATCACCAGATTAGTCTCTTTTTGTACCATTATTTCTTTTTATCATTGGTTCCTTAACCACTCTTTTCTGCGCCTACAGTTCTCAGTTGCTTGAGAAGCTGAGTGAATATATCCTTGCCAGAAAGCATCGGATCCTGATGCTTCAGGAGGTTTCACAAGCTTTGTTTTTAAAAAGATTAAGCTCTTGCTTCAATGATCTCTGGAGAACAAGAACTTTGGCTTCCTTTTAATCTAGCAATTTGATTGAAATTGAGTAAGAGAGTCACAGAACCATATGCAGAAACAGATTTTCCATTTTTTTCTATTTCTTGGTCCAATTTCGCTGAAAGTCATTAAAGCATGAGATGAATGGGTCATGGTCAAGGGTTGAGAACATCAAGGACCAAGGGTTTCTTGATACCCAAAGCTCCAATCCTGACATTGCCACTCACTGACTTTTCTTTGTCTCTTCTTTGTCCTGATCTAAGGAAGCAGGAGATTGGGTGCAGGGAAAGCGGACATATGGGCTCTGCAGCCAGTCAGATATTGCTCTGCCTTTACCATAAGCTGAGGCCAGCAGATGGACCCCTCTGAGCTTCAGTTCCTCATCTGTAAAATGAGTTTCATGCAGTCATTGAACAGATCATTGAGCATCTGCTATGTACAGTTGAGGCAACTACGATTAACTAAGCTGTGGTTACATGCTTACAGAATATTATATATTTTACCTTTTCAATCCTTCGAGCAACTCTGAAGAAACAATAATAAAAATGATGATAGGTAATCAGAGCAGTAGTTAACCCTTATTGAGCATGTCCTGTTTGCTAGGGATTTTGCTGAGAACTTTATGTAAATTAATTGAATTCTCATAATAGTCCAATGAGGACAGTGTTATTTTTCCCATTTTCAGATGGCAAAACTGAGTTTCAGAGAGATAAATTTGGTCCACTTTTATGGGGCACTCAACTCCTAAAGGGCTGAGGTAGGATTGAAATACAGGCAGCTTGACACCAGTCCTGTGTTGTTAACTACTATAATATTCTACACAAATACTTAGAAATATAACACTTATATGTTATATTTCTAAGTATAAGAATAGATTTTAGTAAAAATAGATCTCTTGGATATCACAACTTGCAGGACAAAATAATGGTGAGTATACAGATCCATTTTGTCATTATGCAGTGGTTAAATATTATTATTATTATTTTTAAAGCCGATATCACTTTTATATAGTGTTGCCCTCCAGCAGAACTGGAACAGGCTGGGGACAGCATCACTTTATGGGAGGCCTAGAGTAGAAAGACCCCCTAAGGTGTTGAGGAAGAGGTGTTTGCCTCATTCATCAGTTATCTTTTTTGGTTACAGTGATACCAAGAAGATTGTGTAAAACCTTATGCCAGGCCGGTAGAGGAGGGACAGACAATCTATTTAGAGGGGAGGGGGCATAAAATAGGGAAGAGACAATATGTACAAAAATGTTCATTAAAACTAGTTGTAACAGTAAAAAGTTAGAAGCAGCTTAAATGTCTAACTAATAATAGAGAAATGACTAAGTCAATAGTGGTCCATTGACCCAACAGGGATATTATGCAGCTGTGTACAGTTATTAATTTTAATGTTTTGCTTTTGCAAAAATTTTATGTGCTATACTTTGAAAAGAAGAAAATCACTTATGATTTGACCAACCTGTGTAATTACTATTAAATTTCAGTTTATCTCCTTCCAATTTATATTTCTGGGTTTTTTTAAATCATGCAGCAGCCCTTATAAAGGATAGTTATAAAGATGAGGTAGCAAAATTTAACAAATGTTATAATAAGTAAATAAGCAGGATAAAAAGTTTTAACAATTATAAGAATAAATACATAAAAAAGATTTGAAAGAACTATACTAACATCGTAACGATAGTTAGGGTGTGAGATTATGGGTGTTTTTTACTTTCTCTATTTTCTCCATTGTGTTTATATGATGCAGATCGACAGTGATACACTCTCAAGAACTCTTGAATGTTAAACTAATAAAATCTAGGCGTAATGAATAGGATCAAACCTATGCAGATGACTGTTTTAAATCCTTGCTACTCAAAGTGTGGTTCTCAGACTAGCAACATCAGCATTATTGGGTAGTTCATTAGAAAGACAGGCTCCAACCCAGACCTCCTGAATAAGAACATGAGTTCGACAAAATTCCCAGGTGATCCTTATTCACGTCAAAGTTTGAGACATACTGCTTTCTCATTTCTACCAGAGCAAAGTTTGGTAATAGTCTAATCAATGGTATTACTAACCTAAAAGTAATGGGCTAATAGGAAAGGGTTGATTGGAACATTGACAAATGGAAGTGGAATAGAATTTGAAAATCTGACACTATCGAGGGATGAGAGAGTCAACTTGGAGACACCAAAGACAGTCAGCAGGAACTTGAGGCTTCATGCGGATCATGAGGACTTCCCCTGGCTCTCTGGCCTGTGAACATATGTCTGTACCACTTCTCTACTTCTCTACCTCTTCATCCCAAACCCCTCTTTGGCTATAAATTGGTTTTCTTTTTAGCTTTATTTCAGGGAGAAATTGCCCTTGTCATGCATCTAAGAGAGATCTAGTCTTTTGGAGAGTTCTGTGGTTCCCATTAAAATGTAATAAATTACCTTCTCCTAATGCATGGCCCATAAACTGTAGTATCCAGTCTATGGATTTATTTCCAATTTTAAATTATTACATCAGCATCTTTGCGGATTTGTAAATCTAGCATGCTTTTGGTTTGCAAATGTCTATGTAAGAGAGACTGATCCATTTCAAGAAGTTACTGAAAAAATAAAATAAAATTCTAAAGGATTAACACCACCTACAGATGCTATTCCCTGGAAGGCCCTGTCAGGGTGGCCACAGACCTCCTTAGGGGAAATGCAGGTGGCTCTTGGAAGACACATTAACTTTTGTAATTTATTTTTTTAAGAATCAAAATAAAAAAGGATACAAAATGGGAAGGAAAGTGTCCTACAGTTTTGTTATTCAAGGAATCCTAACTTATTTGGCATATTGTGATTCAGAAACTTCTCAATTATTGATTTTTTTCCCTCTTCAGTATCTGTTTTTGAAAGTATTTTAGGACCATTGTGTTTCTGTGACACTTCAGAAGTTAATGTGGCTCAATCTTTTCCTTTATAGAATGAAGTCTTTTTTTCTAACATTTTACATGGTGTCCTCAGCGAAGATCATGCCCTGGTGTCTAGAGCTGTGTCCATGAAGGTGGAAAATTTCGCAGAAACAAGTGAAATAAGTGAACTCTTTGACTTATTTACTTACAACAAGGTAAAAAGCATTTATAAATGTCCTTTTATTTACTTACAACAAGGTAAAAAGCATTTACAAATGTCTTTTTGTTTAGTACTCTTGTGGAAAGTTACATAAAATGGGTTCTAAGTGTTATAGATTAATATGCAACTTAAAACTTTTGATACAGACACCCTTAATTTTAGTCAATAGATGGGTTTCAGAAAACATGATTAAGTTTTCTCACTTTGCATAGTTTAGTCTAACTATATTAGACACTTGATACCATCTACCATTATAAATAGATTTAAACAACTAGCTACTTTTAAAGTGAACCCTTCCATTTGATGGAAATTTATTTTTGCCATGTAAATATCTCAGTTTCAAAAAATTTTTGTGTTTGCTGAAGTCTTTATATGTAGGACATTTGCTTACCGTTTACCTCTTAATTAGTGACAGTCTACTATTTTCTTAACATATTTTGGTATAATTCAAACGTTCAACTAAAATGTAAAATGCAATTAGGAGCACAGACCAGAATGTTGCTTATAAAAATGGAGTGTGTCAGTATGTAGATATTGAATTTTGTTTAAATAATGGACAGCTTCTTATGTCCTAGGGAGCGTCTATGGCCCGGATGCTTTCCAGTTTCTTGAATGAGCATTTATTTATCAGCGCACTCAAGGTGAGTGTACAAAATAGTTGTTACCTAGAGAGCAGTAAGCATAAAGTGCTTTGCCACATTATTTATTTTACCCATAATTTTTCTATTTTTATAGTCATATTTGAAGACATTTTCCTACTCAAATGCTGAGCAAGATGATCTATGGAGGCATTTTCAAATGGTAATTGTCCTACTTTCTGATACATTCTTGCTGAGTTGTTTCGTATGATACAGTCCAACAAGATAGGGAACCCATGGGTAATGGCAGTTCCACAGGAAAACAATTTTTCCTCATTGTGAAACTCCCTTAGGGCAGGGAGTCTTTAGTCTTCACTGTATTCCCATAAATATGTGTTCAGGGAATGAATGGATGAACGAAAGAAACAGTGGCAAATAGAGATAAACAGTTCTGAATGTGACCCAGAATATCGCACGCTGGGGAGCACTACATAAATGAGGAACAGAATAGCTACCTAGTGTATTTTAGGAGATTGCTACTTCAAAAGTTTTTGCTGGTGACCAGATCTGCTTTTGTGATGATTTTTTTAAAAATAGGCCATCGATGACCAGAGTAAAATTCTTTTGCCAGCAACAGTAAAAAGCATAATGGACAGTTGGACACACCAGAGTGGTTTTCCAGTCATCACTTTAAATGTTTCTACTGGCGTCATGAAGCAGGAGCCATTTTATATTGGAAAGTTTAAAAATCAGACTCTTCTTACCCACAAGTAGGTAGCTTTGCTCCTCTTTGACTTCCTCTTCTTTGGGGTAGAGCTCTGATCCAATGGGAACCAGTCCATGGGTGAAGAAGCCTAACCCCTGCTGGGCACACACCTTTCTCCAAAGCGACTGTGAGCTAGAGTGAGGCAGAGCCCCTGAGTCCTGCGCATGGCCAGAGACCTGCAGTTAGGGATTCAAGGCAGTGCCCCTACCCTGGGATTTAAGGCCACACCAGCAGCCAAAGCTTTGGGATGTTGTATATTCCTGTTTGTCCTTCACACAGAGGTAATGAATTACTTGGGATTCTGGGAGGGAGGCAGTAAGATAGAGCCACAGGTGGCTACACGTTAGTTAAGAGAAAAGGGAGTCCTGTTGCAAAGTAGTCTTCTCCTCCCTAGAAACGAAACTGAATGGGAACCATATCCTTGAGGAGTAGCTCTGTGTATGTGTGTGCACGGGTGGTGTGTATTTGTAGCCATACCTACAACATTAGAATTACGGCCTTTGGAGTCAGTTAGACCTGGGGTGAAATATGGACTTCACCAAAATTCAAACCTTAGGTATTATTTAAACTCTCTGAGTTGCCTTATCTATAAAGTAAACGTAAAAGCATATATACCAGGGGATTGCGTAAAAATGAAATGATGAGCATAAAATAGCCTAGCCTTCATCACTTCCTTTTTCCTTTCCCTTTCTTGATTTGTTAGATAATTTTCAGCTGTTTTTCATAGTTTTGATCCTCACATCTCATTGTAGTCTTGGCACAAATGAGTAATTAATTTTCAAATATCACCATCAAAATTTTCAGGTGATTCTACTCTTTCTTTAAAACCCCAGGGGAGAGAAACAGGAGACTCAACGTTTCCTTCTCACTGTAATATTCTGTGCCCTTTGAGAAGAGGTGTGCACCTTAGCTATGCAGATAAACACAGACCCACAGTTGGAAGTCTTTGAGAAACCAGGCTCGTGGGAGAATTGGAGCAAGGTTGGAAACACTGCCCAAACTCTGAGTAGCGTGTCTCTTTGGATGACTAACGTGCTCCCTGTGGTCGGCTCCTTCATCCAAGTCACGTCCACCAATGTGGGAAAAATGTGGGCATTCAATAAATATAAATGTCCTGATTGATTCTGGTTGAATACTTTTCAGATGGAGAGCAATCTTGAGGCTGAAAAGTATTTTGAAGTGTTTGTCAAGCTTTTTTTCACTTCTCTGGGCACGGAAAGATTTGGGTTTGTCTGCGGCATTTGAATGGCCTTGAGTAAAGCCAGGTGACTATAATTTAACATGAACAAGACTGAAAGAGTTCACATACAAGACAGTCTTAGTAGCTACCTAAGTTATAAAAAGAAGTAAATTTATAAGACACAAGAAAAATGAGAGGAGTAAACTAATAGCCTAAGCAAAGCTGGCTTGTAAAAACAACAGCAAGTAATCCTAAGAGCCAAGTCCTGCATATCCAGAGGGAATGACCAAAGAACTTGACTTCTGTCTGCTATGATATCATCTCTTCCATACTGGCTCAGAGTGTATATTCTTATGTGTGAAAATTAACTAAACTTTTGACTTTCTTCCAATAAGTGACACATGGATTGTCCCTATTCTTTGGATAAAGAATGGAGCTACACAGTCCTTAGTCTGGCTAGATAAAAACAGCAGTAAGTAACAAATCTTAAAAAATCTTCATATATCTACATATATGAAGGCATTTAGGATAATGATAAAATGTTGAAATGGCTAACTTTTGAAAAGCTACCTCATTTAAAACTAAAATATCATTCTTGTTGAACGTAGAGCTTTAAAGAACAGTGTCAAATCAAAAGCCATTCTATGTGAAAAAATATAATTATGTGATAAGATCAATATATATTATAGAATTCCTTTATTATTTGTTTTATTGGTTTATTATTTAGAATTAAAAGTGTTATGAATAAATGCATATTGAAATCTTTAAAAAATGTATCATTTCAAGCTATTCCCATATTCCTTTGTAGAAGTATTTCCTGAAATGCAAGTTTCAGATTCTGACCATGACTGGGTGATTTTGAATTTAAATATGACTGGATATTATAGAGTTAATTATGATAAATTAGGTTGGAAGAAATTAAATCAACAGCTTGAAAAGGATCATAAGGTAAGGTTATTTTTTATGCTTTTAATTAAATATAATTCACAATGCCTTCTCTAGCCTTTTAGAGGTTGAGCTTTCCAGCGGGAAGAGACTTCACTCTCTCATTCCCACCCCCTCACTCCCAGGCATATTGGAGAGAGCTTTTTCCTTATTCTTAGAAAGGGGAGATTTTGGTTGAATGTGTTGTGTTTTTGAACATTCATTTGCTTTTCCAAAACGATTTTACCTTTCCAGGTAAGAATCAGAATACATTTTCCTATTAATCATTAGATTTATAATCTTTGGCAAGTTACTTAAAAGTTCTGGTTCCATTGATTCACTTTAAAATGGGAATATTATCCTGTCATATTCATCATGAGGATTAGAGGTGATGTAGGTAAAAGTATACTTAAAATTTCTAAGCCTCTAATAGGTACTCAGTATATGCTAGACAATATTAATTTTTCTTCTGGAAACATATTTCCACCCTCCCTCAGAAGACAGAATTTAATCAACAAAATATCAGTAATAGTCCAATATCACTTTATATTATGAAACAACTGTAAATCATTATGCAATGTATAAACAATAAAATGTTGGCCAGCTCTAATTAATCAAGATTTTAATTGGTTAAATTAAACTACATCTCCATTGGTGGGGATGGACGCTGCCTTAGGAGTCTGTACAGTTGGCTTTGCTGTGACTTGCTGTGAGCCCTTGGGTGTGGTTCACTGGGACACCATTTGCAAGACTTGAATGTTTAACTAAAAACATCTTAAGTGTCTCTGTGTTCTAAAGTTCTCTGAGATATGCAGCAGACTCTCTAGCAGAAGAGGCAGTACGGCATCTTCGTCCAGAAGTTGGATTCTAGGTCAGGAAGTCTCATGTTCATATGTTGCTCATAGTTTGCAGATGTGTCACCTTGAGCCTCTCATTTGACCAGTTGTACCTCAATTCCTTAACTGTATCATAATGGATGTAATAGGCCAACCTTAAAGGGGCGTTGTGAAGATTAAATAAGATGATACATGTGTTATGTTTAACAGAGGCCTGACACAACTCAGGTGCTCAGAACACATTTAGTAATTTTTAAGAAAATATTATTGAGATTTTGAATAAAGCTATAAAAATCATTTATAATGGTATTTTCTTTTCAAATCTTTTTCAGAGTGGCTAAATTCTTACTAGTTTCTAAGGATACTCTAAGCCATGGAAACATTAGGTTATGCCATGATAGTAATGTTTTCTTGAAACTATTATAGATTTACTTACTGAAAAACTGAGGTAAATTATTTCTACAACATAATTGGTGAGCAAATAAAACAATTTTTATTATTAATATTAATCTATAAAATGCAACTATTATTCCTGTCAGAAAAGAAATTAGACTACTATCAACAGAAGAATTAAACTTGACTTGCTCAGATGTTCAAAGGAATGTTGTGAAGATGAATTTACTAGGACCAAATATATCAAAGGGCAGAGAGGAGTTGAAAGAATGCTGTAGAAGGCTTTGGGCATCCTCAGGGGACTGAGCTGAGATCAGAGTCCCTTGCCTGGGCAACGCTAAGAAGTTCAAACAGAAGCCTAAAGAGTTAGGTTCACAACTGGCCCCTGCCTTTCCATGGATATCAAGGGATCTGTTGTAGTATTGTGTCACATTAGTAAACGCTCAAGAAGACAGACATCATTTAAAAGAGTTTAGTACCTCAATATTGCCAGAGTAGTGTTAAATAAATAATATTTATTTAAGGTCTCCTATGCCAAAAACTTCCCTGAAAATACTTGGGACATTGTAATATAACTTAATGTATACTTTTCATTTTGGAGAGGCCTTTTAAATTAAGTAGCCTATTTCAATTTTTTAACATGGTTATGTTTCAGGGAATATTTTGGCAAAACACTCTGCCATTTTTGAACCTTATGATTTATGTCCAGAGGAACCATTTATAAAAAACAGATGTATAATAAATAAATTATGGGGACTATCCTTAGTAATGATTATTTCTCTGCAGATGAGATAATTCATATGAAGGTGCTTTGCATGCTGCAGTGATCTTTAAATTGTTATTTTGAAAAATTTTACCAAAAAAATGTTCTCATCTGTTTATGCATGCATTTGAATCTAATTCTACAGGCTATTCCTGTTATTCACAGACTACAGTTGATTGATGATGCATTTTCCTTGTCTAAGTGAGTATATCTTCTTCTCCGATGGTTTTAGAGTATACCTTAAGAACTTTATAAAAATAATAGCCTCGTCACTATGAATTTGGTTCTTTAGTATATACAGGCCCTAGCTGATTACGATTAGGATCAAATTCTATAGTCATAATGGAATTTTATAACATAATGAGTTGCTAGAAATAAACAGACTGTCAATTGAGATTTTGAAGTGATTTCTGTTACCCAAGGGTGATGGCTGTAAATATAATTTTAATGAGATCTGGCCTGTATTTTAATATGTTGCAGAATTATTGATTTTATGTATATTGACTCAGTGTAAGCCATGCTGTTAAATATTGAACCAGATAAATTAATAGATATTCAGAATTGAAATTTTCAGGCAATACAATTAAGAAGTAATATAATGAATTTTCTACTGTCTCCTTTCTTTCCTTGGACTCTCGTGTTTCTTGAATAATTGTCTATGTATTTTATCCTTCATTTCTTTACTGCTTTGTCCCTCTGTGACCTGCAGCACATGTCCTTGCCAATCCTTTGCTGAAACTCCTCTCTAAGATCACCATGACTTTGATACTATTGACAACATCCTCCTGGAAACATCCTTTTTGGCTTCCTGAGACTCTGCTATGCAAACCTAGTTCTCCTTATATATCTGACTTTTCTTCCTGTGAGCATCCTTCAGACCAATTATGGTTATGTTATTTTCTTCTATCTTTCCTTTGGATAAGTCATTCATTCTTAGGTTTCAGTGACCATTTTATTATATATCTTTAGAGTGCTCAGCAGATGTAAGATACTCAATAAATGTCTGTGGCAAAACATGTTGATGACTTCCAAATCTACATCTGTACTTATCTTTCCTCCTGTCTTATGTTTATCCTGTGGTCATTTAAATTCAGTACCTTAAACACTGAATTTTATTTCTGTCTCTACATTGCTCTTGTTGCCAATTTCTCCCTCTGTGTGAAGGTACCACTGTTCTTCCTGTCACCCAAACATGAAACCTCAGAGGTATTCTTGATTTCTCTCCTTGCTCCATCTCTCATGCACAGCCAGTCACCATGTTTTATCTGTTCGTTCTTGGAAAGTCTTTTGGATCCTCACATTACTACTTTCACTGCTCCACACTAAGCCAAGCTTTTATCCTCCTTTGCCTGGGCTATTACAGTAGCCTCCAGCCTTCAGTCCTTTTGAATTCCATTCTGTCTTCTTGAGCACTGTTGCAATAAAATTGTTAGGCATCAATTTTATTATTAATATGTTACTCCAGTTGTTTAAATGCCTCGAATACCTTCTCACCAAATATAAACTCTTCATCCTGACATTCAAGGATCCCCACAGGTTTGAGCCACCTTACCTATTAGCCCCCATCTCTCTCTGTACACAGAAAAATTTCCTGCCTTTGCTAGCTTGGTGTGCCCATCACACTAATTTCCACCTTATCTTCTCCATCCTGGGCTGCCTTCTTCCTTCTTCATCCACTTTAATCCTGCCATCCTTCATTGCTCATCTAAAGTTCTTCCTCCATGAGGCCTTCCCTGACTTTCCTATCTTTTCCATGTGCATATATTCCTTCTTTGCTACATTATTTTATTCATTGCCTTTTCTGGGACCTTTCATTAACAGCTTCTTATGCATAAATCTCAACTCCTCACTAAAGCTCCTCAATTGGCAGGCAAGTGCAGTGTCATATGTACTACAAATATGTACTACATATGTAGTACAAAATGAGGCATACCTCATTTTATTGTACTTTGCTTTAAAACACTTCACAGACATTGCGTTTTTAATAAATTGAAGGTTTGTGGCAACCCTGAGTCAAGCAAGTCTATTGGTGCCATTTTTCCAATAGCATGTGCTCACTTTGTGTCTCTGTCACATTTTTATAATTCTCAAATATCTCAAATTTTTTCATTATCATTATATCTGTTACAGTGATCTGTCATCAGTAATCTTTGATGTCACTATTATAATTGTTTAGGGTGCTACGAGCTACACTGATATAAGACAGCAAACTTAATCAATAAAAGTTGTGTGTCTTCTGACTGCTCCACTGACCATCCATTATCCTGTCTCTCTCTCCTTCTCCTTGGGCCTCCCTATTTCCTGAGAAAGAACAATATTGAGATTAGGCCAATTAATAACCCTACAATGGTCTCTAAGTGTTCCAGTGAAAGGAAGAGTAGCACATCTCTCACTTTAAACAAAAGCTAGAAATGATTAAGCTTACTTAGCTTAAGGAAGGCATGCCAAAACTGAGATAGACCAAAAACTAGGCCTCTTGTGCCAAATGGTTAGCCAAGTTGTGAATGCAAGGAAAAGTTCTTGAAGGAAATTAAAAATGCTACTCCAGTGAACACTTGAATGATAAGAAAGCAAAACAGCCTTATTGCTGATGTGCAGAAAGTTTGAGTTGTCTGAATAAAAGATCAAAGCAGCCATAATATTCCCTTAAGCCAAAGCCTAATGAAGGCTGAGAGAGGTGAGGAAACTAAAGAAGAAAAGTTTGAAGCTAGCAGAGATTGGCTCATGACAATTAAGGAAAGAAGCCCTCTCCGTAACATAAAAGTGTACGGTGAAACAGCAAGTGCTGATCTAAAAGCTGTAGCAAGTTATTTCTTAGGTCAAGTTAAGATAATTTATGAAGGTGGCTACATGAAACAACAGATTTTCAATGTAGGTGAACCAGCTTTCTATTGGAAGAAGTCATGTAGGACTTTCATAGCTAGAGAGGAAAAGTCAATGCCTGGCATCAAAGCTTCAAAGAACAGGCTGCTTGTCTTATGAGGGGCTAATGCAGCTGGTAACCTTAAGTTGAAGTCAGTGTTCTTTTACCATTCCAAAAATCCTAGGGCCCTTAAGAATGATGCTAAATCTACTCTGCCTGTGCTCTATAAATCGAATGACAAAGCCTGAATGACAAAACATCTGTTTACAGCATGGTTTGCTGAATATTTTAAGCCCACTCTTGAGACCTACTGCTCAGGAAAAAAAAATTCCTTCAAATATTACTGTTCATTGAGAATGCATTTGGTTACTCAAGAGCCCTGGTGGAGATGGACAAGCAAAACAATGTTGTTTTCATGCCTACTAACACAACACCCATTTTGGATCATGGAGTAATTTCTATTTCTAAATCTTATTACTTAAGAAATACATTTTGTAAGGCTGTAGCTGCCATAGATAGTGATTCCTTTGATGGTTCCGAGTGAAATAAACGGAAAACCTTCTGGAAAGGATTCACCATTCTGCATACCATTAAGAACATTTGTCATTCATGGGAGGAGGTCAAAATATGAACACGAACAGGAGTTGGTAAGAAGTTGATTCCGATCCTCATGAATGACTTAGAGGGGTTCAAGACTTCAGTGGAGGAAGTACCTGCTGATGTGGTGCAAATAACAAGAGAACTAGAATTAGAAGTGGAGCCTGAAGATAGGACTGAATTGCTGCAATCTCAGGATAAAACTTGAATGGATGAGAAGTTGCTTTTTGTGGATGAGCAAAGAAATTTGGTTTCTTGAGATGGAATCTACTCTTGGTGAAGATGCTGTGAACACTGTTGAAATGACAGCAAAGTATTGGGAATAATACATAAACTTAGTTGGTAAAGTGGCAACAGGGTTTGAGAGGATGGACTCCAATTTTGAAAGAAGTTCAGCTGGAGGTAAAATGCTATCAAACAGCATCACATGCTACAGAGAAATCTTTCATGAAAGGAAGAGTCAATAGATGCAGCAAACTTCATTGTTGTCTTATTTTCAGAAATTGTCATAGCCACCCCAACCTTCAGCAACCACCATCCTGATCAGTCAGCAGCCATCAAGGCAAGATCCTCCACCAACAAAAAGGTTATGGCTCACTAAGGGCTCAGATGATCATTAGCAGTTTTTAGCAATAAAATATATTTTAATTAAGGTATGTACATTTTTTAGACATAATACTATTACATAGTTAAATGCTACAATATAGTAAATGCAACTTCCATATGCACTGAGAAATCAAAAAAATTCATGTGACTCTCTTTATTATGATATTTGCTCTATTGTGGTGGTCTGTAATCGAACCTGCAATATCTCTGAGGTATGCCTATAGTTGGTATGCCCACTAGCAGCTGGCAGAGCATTAGATAATGACTTTTAATTAATAGCTGTTGAATGGAAATTATATACTTATAAGAATGCATACTACATGCACAACTATTCTATTTCCCAATAATCAGTCCAACATTTAGCCTGAATTTTCTGTAGCCCTCAAGACTTTGGGCACTTGAAAGCACCAAATTGAAATGGAAGGCCTGTCAACATTGCTTAGGTTCCATCTTATCAATAAGATGCGACTTTACCTTCTGTCTTCTTGATTTATTTATATACCTTATTGAAGTCAAGCACTGAGGCATGGAACAAGTATCAAATGTGTGCAAATCATTTATCAAGTGAAGGTTTTTTGAGTGTGTGTGTTTTTTAAACCAAACAGAAACAATTATATTGAGATTGAAACAGCACTTGATTTAACCAAGTACCTTGCTGAAGAAGATGAAATCATAGTATGGCATGCAGTCTTGGTAAACTTGGTAACCAAGGATCTTGTTTCTGATGTGAAGAACTATGATATATACCCATTATTAAAGGTAATTTCATTCTTTGTTATGAAGTCTTTAGATGAATCCTCTATTCCTCATTTCATATCCTAGCTGGCATCTGTAAGACAGGCCTTTCCCAAAGCAACAGTCTTTTAGTTCCATATATATATTCGCTTTCTTAGCAATGGCCAAGAAAATGATATATTCTTGGAAGAAAATACCTTAATCATAAACCTGGTCTAGGAGATGAGTATGAGTGGACTTTGGAAACGTACTAAATTCTTGGTGAAGAGGCAGTATGTCCTAAGAAATCAGAAGTAGTGAATGGAAATAGTAACCCTTCTTTTTTTTTGAAAAGGATAGCATCTAATAGCAACTATTTCCCTAAGAGATTTTTAGGCAAACAGAATGACTTTTAACAACCCTATTTTCATAATTGTAATACTCTGATCTATAGGACCAGCACTTAAAATCAGAGAGATTCTAAAAAAAGTAAAAAAGTAAAAGTTTTGAAGCTGCTTTTGATGTTAGGAAGAGAAAGAGGGAAATTAGAATTAATGAATGAAGAAATGACATGCCATCATAAATGAAAAAAAATATATTAATAAAAGGGGGAAAGTTCCATTATTAGATCTTAGACAGTAATCATAAGAAAAATGGCACAGGTAAAATCAAAGCAAAAGTTAGGGAGCACTCTTGAGATAAATAGGGATCACAAACAAACCAGAAAGTGTGTTAGGGGATGATTTCAAGTGAGTTTCTATCCAAATATTTCAGGGTTCCAGACTTTCTTTTTCTAATGTCCAAAGTAGCGATGGAAACTTAGTTGAGTATAGGGATAGTGACCAATAGAAGAAGGCACTTAAGTGTTCGTGGAATTGAGTTGTCTCATTGATAATGGCTGATGACTGGTTCTGCATAAAGAAGAATAATAAAAACTGGCCAGTGGCTCCCACCTGTAATCCTAGCACTTTAGGAGGCTGAGGTGGGAGGATCCCTTGAGGCCAGGAGTTCTAGATGAGCCTGCGTAATAGCAAGACCCCATCTCTACAGAAAAATTTAAAAATTAGCCAGGTGTGGTGATACACACCTGTGGTCCCACCTACTCAGGAGGCTGAGGCAGGAGGATCACCTGAGCCCAGGAGTTCAAGGCTACAGTGAGCTATGATTGAGCCACTGCACTCCAGCCTGTATGACAACATGAGATCTTGTCTCAAAAGTACAGAACAAAACAAAACAAAACCCTAATATTTGTTTTTAAAAAATTTCTATGAATAATATCTAGTTTGTTCTTAGGGGTGTATTAGTAAATATCTAACTTTTATAATTTTGTATTTACCAGCTGATAGCTCAGTTGAAGAAACTTTATTTTAAGCTCAGCACTTCAATTTGTCTAGGGCATAAACCAGTTGTTATTTTTTTTTAATGTGTGTGTATATATACATATATACATATATATATATATATATATAGCATGGAAGTTTTAAGGTAGAGAGATTATTTTATATTTTTACATTTTTTTCTCTATTTTGAAGACAACTAGAAATGTTTGGGGTGATATTAAATGATAATAATAGCTAATATATTTTGAGTTCTTACAATGTGCCAGGCAATATGCTTACATACATTGCAATTATTTAATCTTCACAATAACACTATAACATTGTTATTATTTTAAACCACATTTTATGTATGGGGGTACTGAACCTAGAGAGGTTAAAAATAAAAGTTACACGTTTAGTAACAAAGATAATTTCCAAAGAAATATCTGCCACTTCTCTATTAATGTCTTTTCGGATAAATAGAAATACAGTGAAAATTCAGTGTTGTGAGCCAAAACTAACAGTATTTACTTTGTTGTTTATAGAAGTATCTATTGAAGAGACTTAACTCAATATGGAATATTTATTCAACTATAATTCACGAAAATGTGATAGCATTGCAAGATGACTATTTAGCTCTGTAAGTACATTTTAAGCAGTGACAATTGAATAAAATGGATTCATATTAATGGGCTTCTAGAATTCATAAAACAAGATCTTAATACCCTTTACTCACGGAGAGATTTTGTATGCTATTTGAGAACAACAGCTCAGGTATTGGTGGGCTACATGTGCCTTAATAGGAGATAGTAGTTTGGGAGATCTTAATTTACCTTCAAAGCACATACATGTACACATAGGAGTTTATGGCTCTCTATTCTCAAAGCTTAGGCTACTGGTTGAAATCGTGTGTCCTACTATCGGTGGAGGGTTATGCTAAGCAAAACTAGCCTGTAGTGAGTTGAAGGGCATAGGAAAGCCACAGGGGGAAGAGTCCCCTCTGTATATTATTGTTAACAGGAATTCTGCCACTAGGCAAATTAGATAAGAGAGATTGACAGTGATATATATCAGTCGCTTGTGTGTGGCACTAGTAAGCATCTCAAGTGATTTTCACATCATTGGTTTGGTGAGAGGAGTAAGCATGTTGTCACAATGATCTGAGAAGGCCAGATGGCGGTGTGGTACTGCTGGCCTGCCTGTGACCGGACTTAGTGGTATAGGGTGAGCTTCCAGATGTAGGGAGGGAATTCGTAGCCAACAACAGTACAGGGATTATATCTACAACTTCTAGTCAACATCAAGCTCAAATCAATTAGCCCAAGGAGGAAATACAAAATATACAAAGTGTGATTACTCTCTGTCAAGGGTAGAAATTTTAGTGTACGAGGTGTGACTGGAAGGAGACAGAACTGGATGGACGCGTGGCTGGACGACGGTGAGGACTAGCTGGTGCTGAGGATGCGGGGGCAAGCTGTGTGCACGAATGGGAAGGCGTAAGTGTGCCCCGTCAGGCCGCACATAGTTAATCACACGCATCCGTGCATCTCCTAAACTGGACTGAAGTGGCTACTTGTGGCATCCTGGGGCCAGTTCTCTTCAGAGCAGCCCTGGGGAGTTAGACTGCACTTCCAGAACCCTTGTTCTTGTTACAGCCAGTTCCTCTTGTCTTGTTGCAGCAGCGTGGGGTTGGGAAGGGTGGGGAGAGGGAGTGAGTATGTAAATGAATGCCCAGAACTGTCTCTCTGAGGACATTCCATTTCTGCTTATCAGAAGGTCAGGCCAGGGTGGGTTGAAACTAGAGGGTGGGACAACAGATATTGGCTCTTGTATTTTCTGGAAATTTATGGCCAGTTTGGGTTTCTTTACCTCTGACCCCAAACTTGGCGATGGACCACAAGGCATTACTTACTTGGATTTATTCTTCTTCTTCACTGTTTCCTTTTGAACTTATTTTGTTTTGAGCCATAATATGTACCCCTACTCAGCTATAAAAACAAAACAAACACCTTTATTCTTTTTCTGATCATGTATATGACAGCCAGGAGGAGGAGGGGAAGAAAAAGGCACTTTAGCAAGGGAAAGCAAAGGGTATAGATAGAGAAAGCTTTATTTTTAAGACTACTCAATCAAATATGCTAAGGTCACTTTTGATCAATAGGAAAATTATTATAAAATGGAGGGAAAATAAATTGAAAACAGATGTGGAGTGTGTGTACACCCCTGTGTGTTTTGGGTAGATAAAATATGGCATTGATTTATTTCTAACTTTCAAAAAATACTAGTTCTTAAGACTAGCTTTTCTGGTGCTTAAGAGCCTGTTAGCAAATATTTTTCTGAATCTGAAATGCCATTTGTCATCTACAAAAGCTATTTTTTAAACAAACTTGATGTTTTTGAAAGGATGTTTTATAATATCCATCCTTTTATAAAACATGCGTTCTTGGAGTCAAAGAAAATGAAGGTGGTATTGCAAAATAAACTGTTTTTTTATTTTTACTTTTTCATCAAGAATATCACTGGAAAAACTTTTTGAAACTGCCTGTTGGTTAGGCCTTGAAGACTGTCTTCTGCTGTCAAGAGAACTCTTCAGAAAATGGGTGAATCATCCAGAGGATGAGTAAGAGTAATATTGTAATCCTCCCTGTTTTTGTCCTATTTTAACACCAAAAATTTCTCTATCTTTTTGATGTTTTCACTGTGGGAATGATCATTTTGCTTTCACTTGGTTAATCTCTCTCTCCTACTATTCTTCTCAAATATCTTGTTTTTTTAAACAATTGTTTAGTGTATGTCTGTGCATAACAATAGAAGGTTAGAATTTATATGGTTAATTGTCCCCCTCACCCAGGACATCTCGTTTTCAGTGCTTTCTCCCAGTAAGCACTTACTTTTAACTCTCTATGCTCATTTTGAATCTTAATAGATTGTTCTTTATGATTGTTTATTATTGTTATATCTGTGAGTGCATCAGAGCATATCTCTCCCTGAGTTTGCAGTGAGCTGAGACTATGGCTCGGCCATTTTGGTTATATTACCTACAATATACTACTTCAGATACACTGTTAGAAAATGTGACAATGACAGGGCCAGGTGCAGCGGCTCACGCCTGTAATCCTAGCACTCCGGGAGGCCGAGGTGGGAGGATTACTTGAGCTCAGGAGTTCAAAACCAGCCTGAGCAAGAGCAAGACCCCATCTCTACTAAAAAAATAGAAAGAAATTAGCTGAACAACTAAAAAGATATAGAAAAAATTAGCCAGGCATGGTGGCACTCGCCTGTAGTCGCAGCTACTTGGGAGGCTGAGGCAGGAGGATCGCTTGAGCCCAGGAGTCTGAGGTTGCTGTGAGCCAGGCTGACGCCATAGCACTTCTAGCCTGGGCAACAGAGTGAGACTCTGTCAAAAAAAAAAAAAGAAAGAAAATGTGATAATGACATACAAGACCAAACTGCATCATGAACATATGTACTGTTCTATTCTAATTTACTTCTTTCTTAAAATTCCTTAGTTTCTAAGCTAATTTGATGATCTTTCCTCATGAAATTAATGCTAATGGCAGTTCCCACAATTGTCTCTCTAGATCCCTGCTTTTGATCTTTATATCTGAGATCGCAAATATTTTTTCTAGACTTATACTTGTAATATATGACAACCTGGGTAAATGTATAACTTAACCACTATGAGAAATATTGCATGTTATATCTTACAGAGTACCTTATGCAATTAAAAGTGTGATTTTATGTTATGGCATTGCCTTGGGAAGTGACAAAGAATGGGACTTTTTGTTAAATATCTACACTAACACAACAGAGGAAGAAGAAAGGATTCAACTTGCTTATGCAATGAGCTGCAGCAAAGACCCATGGATACTTCACAGGTGATTATGGTCAACTTACCTTGAAAGTTCCTGGTGGAGGAATGCAATTAATAAACTAAAGGGAGAAAAATAGAAATGTGCTAATATAAGAATTAAAACAGTGGATATTTGTGCATCACTAACTTAGAACCATGGAATTTTCATTTATTTAAATTAACTCTTTATTTTGGATTTTTTAAATTTATTTTTTGCAAATGCACTTTGGCAGATATATGGAATATGCCATCACCACATCTCCATTAACTTTTAATGGAACAAATATAATTGAAATTGTGGCAGCATCTGAAGTTGGCCGGTACATGGCAAAAGACTTTTTAGTCAACAATTGGCAAGCTGTGGGTGAAAGGTAAGAAGGAAACTGAGACGTCCTTTCATGTAGGTCACTGGTTTGCTGCTAGAAGCTCAGCTTTAGTCTGGCTAAGTCACAAAAGTGCTTTGACTCGAAAAGTGATGACTTTTCCTGTTTTTGGTCTCACCACAAACTAGCTGTGTTATGAAAGAGAAAATCACTTACCCTTAGTTTTGGCTCTCTGAATTAAAATGGCTTTTCATGGGACACTTAATTTACCTCTGTTTCCTCATTGTGCCCACTAAAAAAAATTTGTCTTAAGAGACAGATTAGAGCAAGTCATATTTTTTGGTATGAATATGTGTCATCCATTCATTTATTTTGTGAAGTATGTTCCAGTATCTTTAAGAAACAACATGCACTTAGGGTATTGGCCTGACTGTTGCTAATGCCTTATGTTTGTCAGAGTCCCTTTGCGTATCTGGATTCTTGAACTTTTTATATTTCTCCCTTTTAAGATTAAATGTGCTCACTTTCCAGCCCCCTTGTTGAGTAAAATATACATTAACATACAAAAATCAGACAGCATGCCCTTGATGGCTAGTCTTTCTAGAATATTACTTAATCACATATTCTTAAAAGCCCAGAATTAACATGTCCTACACATTAATACATAGTTCAACCCACAGATGTAGATTTAGCAGATACACAGTAGCCAACAGGTAAGGTCCTACCACCTGAAACACCTGAAAAGGCCTGAAAAGTCAGAAGATACTTTTTGTAAACAAGTCTGTCCCTTTAGAACAAAAAAGTATATTTAGAATATAAATGTTTAAGAATGTGGATATGGTTTTCTTTTAGAGAAAATAATTCTTTTTAAACATTAAATACCTTTACAACACAAAAGGATATGTTTTTAAATCAGAAATTGAAAATGTACAGATGAAAGTTCATTTGTGCCATACCATTTCTCTGGCTTATCAGTGGAACACACATAGCAAACTCCTACAATGAGAATATTGTCCTTGTCTCCTGTTTTAGATGATCTGTCACTCTTGGTTCATTGCTCCAGAGGGCTCTATAAATTACTTACATTTCATGGGATCCCTAAGACCTTAGGGGCAAATTATGTCTTCCATATTTGCTTAAGTCATTAAAGACAATTCCCTCTTGCCTAATCCCTACCTTCCACGGGGAATTTGGACGTTGAGTTTTAAATCAGAATTATTTACACAGGTCCCCTTATTCCATGAGGTTTCAGAGACTCAAACCTCATAAGATTGTCCATTGGTTTTTGTTCTCTCTCCCTGAAGCTTGTAACTAAAGCAGCTCTGTCCTCATTCATTCTAGGTCTAACACTTCTGGCTTGCCTAGTCTATGAAGCCATCTGTCCTCTTGCTGCCTTGGTCAACTTGCCCAAAGTCATTAACTGCAGCCATGGTTCTTGACTTTTCTTCCAGAGTCTCCTGCTGACCTCTCCAGTAGCAATTTGGGGATTATAATGTTGAGAGATTGGTTCCTTTAAAAAATATGTCATGAGGCCGGGCTCGGTGGCTCACACCTGTAATCCTAGCACTCTGGGAGACCGAGGCGGCCAGACTGTTTGAGCTCAGGAGTTCGAGACCAGCCTGAGCAAGAGCGAGACCCCGTCTCTACTAAAAATCTAAAGAAATTAATCGGACAACTAAAAATATATAGAAAAAATTAGCTGGGCATGATGGTGCATGCCTGTAGTCCCAGCTACTCAGGAGGCTGAGGCAGAAGGATTGCTTGAGCCCAGGAGTTTGAGGTTGCTGTGAGCTAGGCTGATGCCACGACACTCTAGCCTGGGCAACACAGTGAGACTCTGTCTCAAAAAAAAAAAAAAAAATATGTCAGGATTTGCCTGAGGACCTAACTCGTAATTACCACAGGCTGTCACATTCTCCACTCTTTCTGATGGATGTACTGCTGGGCCCTTCAGAAGATACAAATTCACAATTACTTTCAAGGTTTATGTCATACACAGCACATGTGCGAGTTAGAACCCCAAAGTTTCTTTGGGCACCCCTTGGAATCCCAAAGTGAACAGGTGGTGGTAGCCGAGACACAGATTTCGCATTGCTGCTGGATAGCTCTCTTGTCCTGTCACGCTGCATTCCTAGTGTTGACAACTCTTCTGCCACTATAAGTCACTGGACTAGAAAATAAAGGATAACGGCATGTTTTCAATCCTATAGATTTCTCACTTAAAAATTAAGGATGATTGGCTCATCCATTGTGAGAAATGTATCATAATAATATTAACCATAAGAGAAACTGTGGATATTCTTGCAATTTCTCTATAAGTCTAAAACTATTCTGAAATGAATAGTTCATTTTTTAAAAAATTAGAAGATGCCTTGTACCTCTGCCCTATAACACAGGTGTTATGATGAGAAAGATTGCTCTTAATTTAAATGACTTTAAGTGTGTTTTACTTTTTATTCCTCAAAAGAATTTCTTTCCTTTATTTAGAGAACAGGAAAATATTGACGACATTTTACTGAGGCTTAAATTCCCCTTTCTGCAAAGCCTATTGTCTAGCAGTTTATTTAAATGATCTACATAATTGTATTAAGTAAGAATATACAAGGAATTCCTTTTTTTTAACCTCTAACTGGATCTCATCATTATCCTCAAGAAGTTCCTTGAATTATAAATGCATGAACTTTTTACCATGTATTAGTATTTTTATCTTTTAGTTGACAAAATGCCATATTATAGACAAATACATGCCTATTCTATTTGCAGTAAATTCATCTCAGTTCACACCTCTTGCACATTCTGCTACAAAAAGTCTTTCAGACTCAAATAAATTTGCTTTCTACATCTCATACATTTATTTTTAGGATTTAATTTATATTTAGCAGTCTTGCTCAATTTTGCTAATGGTTTTGTTTGAATAGATAGTAATATTATTATGAATTATTAGAAGGAAATAGAAGTTCAGTTTAAAAATTAAAATGTTATTTACACTCAAAATGGCACAGGAATGTTTACTTAGTTCTTTACATCAGAATATTTAATTATCACTTACTAAACAATTATATTTGACATGATTATTTGTATGTCACCAGCCCTCATGTAATGATAAAGATAGTATAAGTGTATAAGTAAAAAACTGCTTATGCCAAATTAAATTTTATATTAACTATGTGAAAAGTTTTTATACTGAATTTGCGAAAATCTGGCTGATCACTAACAAGTGAGCACTTTAGATTTTCTCAAGTGTGTTCTACTGAATGTTACTCACGAAAGATGAGGATGACAAGCCTTCTGGGAACAAGTGAGACAGTAGCTCAATTAGTTTCAAAACTGTTTTAACCCTCACATTTGCAAACTCGCAGTATATTTTAGCATTGCAAAGTCTCCAAGAAGCCCTGCAGAAGGAAATTTCGAGTTTTCCACACATTTTGACAACCTAGCATCTTATAGATGCAGTTCTTCTGAGCTGCAGCCTGGGATATGCTGATGTAAACAACGTGTCATTTTGCCAGTAGAACAGTTGTTCCACAAGAAAGGAGAGAAACAAAACTTTCCAACTCTCTCATCTGGAACTGGAACTAAAACAACATCTATTTATTGTTTGCCTATTAGATAACATTTAAGCCTTGGTTTCTTCTTCTACAAAATGATAGATGTTGTATTTGATAAATTCTAAGGTTCTTTCTAGTAAAAAAAAAAATTTTAGTTCTTCTATGTCAAGGTACAGTTCAAGCTGTTTTTGGGGATGTAAAGTAATTAGGACCTGGTGTCTGATAAACGCTGTAGAGGAGAGATGGCAAGCGCTTTGGGGATTCAAGGGGAAGAGAGGTGTGATTTGAACAGGAAGCGCTGGAAAACTCCTCCTTCTACACAGAGGACAGGGCACCAGGAAATACATGGAGGCAGGACTGGGAGGCTGACTTGGGACTGGTCACAATAACTGTTCGACTGGAACTTACGAGCACTGGAAAGGAGGAGATAGGGCTGGGAAGATAAGTGGGGGGGTCAGGGAGAAGGACAGGTGGTAACAGGCATGCCAAGGAGCTTTATTTTGTGTATTCTTCATTGGTGCTCTCCTGCTTCTAACTGGTGTAGTATGTGAGGCACACAGTGGTTGTGTGTCTGATGGTGACAGTGCATTAAAGCTACTGGGGACAGGTCTAGAATCGGCAGGATGGGGGCAAAGATACGTAGAGCAGTATAGCAAAGTGGTGGTTTTTTCCTCTGAGAATTATGGAAAGTGTCTCTTTATTACTTACTTTTGTCCTTGTATTTATTGTGTTTTTAGTTTTTTATTTATTCATTAGAAACACGTCATAGAGTTAAGACCACAGAATCTAGAATCAGGTCAATCTTAGGTTGAGGAAACTGCAAAATTGTGACCTTAAACAAGATTTTTAACCTAAGCTTCAGTTTCCTTATTCAAAAATGGGGATAATAAAAATTAGTTCTAAGATGATTTAGTAATGTGTTATTTAAAGTGCTTAGCACATAATAAATGCTTAATATTCATTATAATTAATATCTTACTGGGTTGATATATATATATCTGTTTTATTACATGAGTCCCTATGTTAATCAGTTTATTTCTTTTTTCTCAGTATTGTCATTTTCTATTTTATGACATTGATAACATTTCTCAGCAGTGTTGGAATGCCATGATTAGAATGAAAAAATTTGCCTTAATGTTGGTTCTTCAAAATAACATGTTTATATATGCAATAATTACAGTTTTCCCAACCACGTATAAAATAATTACCAATTAATAGCCAAGATTCAGAGGTTAAATAACTTATCTAAAGTCAACGCCTAGTGAATGGAAGATCCTGAACTAGAACTCGTGTCCTCTGGCTCTGATTCCCAGCTCTCTCCTTACTTCCTGCTAAATAAGGAAATGTTCACTTCTTAATTACTGATTTTACGAGAGTACTACTGAGAATTTCTAATCTATTAATGTGTTCTTGACACCTCAGTGTCTAAATTTTTAATAACTCAATGTTATATCTTATAAACCTTTTGCAATGCCAAGATTTGTTCAGAGGTTTGAAATTTATTTTACTTAGAAAACTAATCATATAATGTAATTTATTTATCTCAATTTCAGAAAAAAATTTAAATTAATGAGGTAGATTTTCAGTTGAATTTTTTTAACATTAATAAACTTTATTTATAAACTGGTGAGGGGCCAGGCACAATGGCTCACATGTGTAATCCTAGCATTCTGGCAGGCTGAGGTGGGAGAATTGCTTGAGCTCAGGAGTTTGAGACCAGCCTGAACAAGAGCGAGACCCCGTCTCTACCAAAAGTAGAAAAATTATCTGGGCATCATGGCACGTGCCTGTAGTCCCAGCTACTCGGGAGGCTGAGGCAAAAGGATCACTTGAGCCCAGAAGTTTGAGATTGCAGTGAGCTGTGATGAGCCACAGCACTCTACCCAGGGTGACAGAGCTAGACTCTGTCTCAAAAAAAGAAAAAACAAAACAAAACCAAATAAACTGGTGAGGATAAACTATTTGTAATATATACATTTCTGTTCAGTAATATTTCAAAGAGATTGCTTTCTTAATAAGAGTGATAAATCATCTGTCTCAAAAACAACTCCTCTTGAAGTTGACAAGAACAGGAAGGAATGAAGTGTGCCAGGTACTCTAATAGGTGCTTCCACATACATTATCTCATTTAATCTCCAGGACGATGCTTCTAGATATATATAATAAGCCATTTTTACAATTTATAAATTGCTCAAGGTAACATTAATCCAGCCCCTCTTGGGGTAACCCTTCTGGGTCTGGTAGAAATTCACATTTAGTACCAGAGGTAGGTTTCCTCTGTTTTCTACTTTTCTTTTTAAGGTTGGTACTTGGTTTCTTTGGAACTCAAATTTCTTGAGTCATCTTACAGGCTTTCACTACCTGGCCAATTAAAATAGAGAACTAAGAAATATTTCCTCTTTCTTCATAAACACAGGTTTGCTCACCTGAATTAAATGCAGGCTGTCTCCACTTTCCTCAAGTAGACACAGCTTAAGTTACAGCTGGAAACTTAAAAAAACAAAAGCGCTATTTTCTCTCACCTTTATTTGTACATTATGCCAAAGTTAACTCGTAATTTTTAATTTCAAGTATACATTGTTTAAGTAAACCAATTGTGTGATATCAACTGTCAAGGCTGTTCAACTTTTTCTTGTTCAGTCTGTTATAATAACCCTATTTTAACTTTTCTTTCTTTTTTTAATGCATCCAAAAGTCTTTATTTACTTTTTTAACTACAGCAACACTTTGAGCAGGTACGTATCTGCTGTTTTTCCATAGCAATACTTTATGGCTTTTTTTTTTTTGGATGGTTTTTGTTGGATATTCAAGGACACTAAACTGAAGAGGAAGTTTCAATTACCATGCCCGTAGTAAGGAGCTCAGGTAGAGCTGTGGTACTAGCCTTCAGTGATCACTAACATTTGAGAATATCAGAAGATGCATATCCTCTCTCTGAAAAGCATGCACAAATACACAATTTTAAATACACTTTCAGGCTGGTTTAGCAGTTCAGAAATTGTTCTCTTATTAACTATTGTTTTTAAGGGGCATAATCTGCATATTTATTTACTCCTTTATATATTTTCTTAATTTGAGACATGCAACATGTATTCTAACTCCTCATTTAAAAATATAAGCACAATTGTTTTTAAGAAGAGCTTTTTACATTTAATAAAAACTTTTAAAACTATGTGTTACACAAATCAGTGTTTAACTATACATATTTATTATTAATAGAATTTCCTATTAAAAGATGTAGCTAAACTAGTTCATATATGTCTTTGCTTAGATTTGAGAGATAGAAATTAATAGGGGCTGTATGCTTAGCATTCCTCTGTTGTGTAAAATATAGCTTTATCTTACAAAATGCTTTCCAGCCCTGATTAGCATCTTCTTGCTTTGTAGGTATGGAACACAATCATTGGTTACTTTAATGTATATAATAGGGAGAACCATAAGTACAGATTTAGAGATCATGGAGGTAAGTAAATATTGTGAAACAATGATAATTTAGAAACCACTTTTTATGTAATTTGGACTTGCTAAAATTAAAATAATATGCTTACCTGAATTATTACCTTCTATGCTTCCACTGCTGCTGTATCACTGTGAAGGAAGTGTTTTTTAATTGTATCTTACCCCTGAAATAGAGACCCCCTGTCCATGGAAGATTGGACTTCATCCTTTCTCACCTGAATTACTGCAGTGGGCTCTGGCCCAGGGTCCCTGTCCCAGACTAGTCTCCCCTCCATCCCACTCTCCCCATTGCTGCCAGTCATTGCTCTGTTCCCAAAGCTTCAGTAGCTCTTCAAAGTTTTTAGAAGAAATTTTAAAATCTTTTGATTAGCACAAGAGAGAGGCCTTTCGTGATCTGGCCTCTTCCTTACACTCTGGCTACATTTTTGCCACCTCACCACTGAGTGCTAGAGAGCAGGAGAGACAGATACCCCAAACACTTTTCCTCTAGCTATATTGTACCACTTGCTGATTTTCTTGAATTATCATGTTGTTTCACATCTTCTAGACTTAAGAAACACTCTGCCTTCTGTCTGGGGAATCCTCCCCATCCCTGTCTTAGAGTGGATAATTCCTAATCATCCTTTAAGATGATTCCTAGGATGACTTGGGAGAATAGAAGAGGAGAGGGTTTAAAATTCTAGGAATTTTTTTAATGAACTAGTGTATACACTCTCCTCCTCCATGCTCCCAAGTCATCCTATGAATATATTTGTCATAGTGCTTACCATGTTGTATTGTCATCGATGTGTAAATATGTCTACACCCTGAGGCTACAAGCAATGAGCTCCTTGAGGACTGAGACCATATCTTAGTCATATCTATTCTAGAATCTAACACGGGCTTGCCTTCCTCGGCTGAATTTCTTCTTAGGTGGGCTTTCTCCACATGGAGACAAGCATAGCTCCAGGCTTACCTGATCCTTAGCTCTCTCAGTTGCGGAAGGAGGATCCTTTCTCACTAAGCTTCAAGCTCCTGACCTCAGAAAGACTTTGGTTGGTCCTGCTTGGGTCACATGCACCAATCACTGTATCCAGGGGAGATGAAATACTCTGATTGGTCTAGCCTGGGTCATGTGCCTACACTAGGAACCAGCCACACCCAAACCGCAGGCACTAGGAATGGGGAAGGGGTAGTTCTGTAAGGAAAAGGGTTACACTATAACCAGAAAGCAAACAAGGACGAAAGCAAATGTCTATAAGAAGACACACGCACACAAAGTAAAACAACAATAGAACATAAATACAACCTCCACGACCCCCGTAGCATAGGTAAAATTAGCATGATTTGTAGTACCAAACGTTGGCAAAGATGTAGGACAACTAGAACTCTTTTATCCCTCTGGGGAGAATGTAACACGGCACAATCCTTTGCAAAACAGGCAGCTTTTTAAAATGTTAATCAGAGACATATGACCTAACAGTTCCACTTTCGGATTTTTACTCAAGAGAAATAGAAACCTGTGTCTACACACAGACGTGTACATAAATGTTCATAGCAGCTTTATTCACATTAGCCAAAAACTGGAAACCATCCAAATAGTCATCAATAGGTGAATGAATAAGGAAAACATAAAATTTCCACAAAATGAAATGCTATCCTGAAATAAAAAAGAATAAATTCGTGTAGCAATGTGGCTGAATCTCAAGGTGATTATGCTGAGTAAAAGAAACAGTCACATTCTGGAAAATGCAAACTAATCTATAGTGAACAAAAGGCGGATAATTGTTGCCTGGGACAACGGGAGGGATAGACCACAAAAGGACCTGAGGAGAGTTTTTTGGACAATGGAACTGTAGTGTATCTTGATTGTAGTTTCAAAGGTATATACATTGATCAAAACTCATTGACCTGTACAGTTTAGATACAGTTTATTGTATGTAAATCATATGCCAATAAAATTGATTCAAATTAAACACCAGGACCTGGAACTATGTTAATAAGAACAGTAGGGCTTGTGTAAATAAGAAAGGAAGATCGACCTTCTCCAAGCAAATAAACAAATAAATGTATAGGTCATAAAGGCCTGAAATTTGATCCTAAGCAAAAGAAAGGAGAAGCAATCCGTGTAGTTGTTATCGTGAGTGAGGGAGAACCACTAATCCCTGAAGAAATTATCTTTGTTTGGGTTTTGGCCCACCGGAGGCTGAGCTGTCAGGGGTTCCCTGGACAAGAGGGAGAAAAGCACACCACACCCAGAACATGCTGGAATGAAAGCTCTTAGAATCAAGACTGAGTTTGTGTTAGTATCTTCCAAAGTGCATCAGTTCATCTTTGCCGCTACAGAATCCAGTGAAGTTTTGTTATTGTTTAATGAATTAACAAATGAAGTTTGTATAAATTTAACAATCTTCAAAGTTCCCAAACTCTAGAATCTCTGCTGGTTTACAAAAATGAATTTTGTAGAAGTTAAATTATTACAGTTTTGCAAACAAAACAGCTGTGATGAATATCCTTGTCTACAATGTGTTCATGTCTAGCTGTTCTGTATCACATCAGTTCACTTGATAGTATCTAAAATAATTGCTGAAAAGAAAAGTGAAAAAGAAGTCATCTCAGTCCTTCGTCCTTTCTCACAGGCACAGTTTTCACATTACGCTCCACATCTCTGGCTCTCTGATTTCTATGCTCCACGCTGCTAGAAGCTTGGTCTCTCTCATGCTCTCGAGCATGTCAAGCATGCATGAAGCCCACCTCCGATCCCACAGAGCCCCCCCTCCACCACTGCGGGAGCCCAGTGATGGGCACGGCATCAGTGGTATGGAGCTATGGGCAAGTGGCTCCCACATGCTAGCAGGTGTGTGCATGGAAGGAAAGAGCGGCTTGTTCCTGGCTCCTTAACCTACTTCTCCCCTAGAACTTTACCCTTCTTTGACCTTGTAATTAGGCTTGATAGCTCTTTTACTATTCACTTTCAAATGCATCTGGGTTTAAGTGAACATGAATGGGTGCCAATAATATCATCTTATGGTAATATATGGTGATATATGTCTAATCCACTCACGCAGAAATAGACTTTTGGAATATAATCTGTTATTCAATTGGAGTCTAACTTATATGTAATATTGTGACAAAAGTTTCCATAACTGAATGCTTAACCTGACCCAATGAGGTAATTTAGCCAATGGATGAATCTGCTATCCAAATATTCTCATATAAAGAATAGCATTTGTTAAGACACAAAAATTATGTACCAGTTTTGAGCTTTAGAAGTAGCAAAGTTTCTTTTGAGATAAAAAATAGTGTTTTACTGTATCTCTGTCCATAAATCTTATTAATATTCAATATGCATTTAGTAAATATTTATGGAGACCTACTGTGTGCTTTGGAAATAGAGCAATGAATAAGACAAAGTTTCTGCTTCATAGACCTTCCAGTTGTTGACCTAAAGGAAAGAGGGTGAGGTGCAAAATATAATTTAAAGAGTTTACTTGAGCCAAAGTGAGGACAGCTGTCCGGAAGACTCAGACCCAAATAACCCTGGATATGACATCTGTCTGGCCTTTGTTACAAGCAGGTTTTTAAAGGCAAGAAAGGGGGACAGGGAGTGGGCTGATACAAAGTGATTTGTCAGGAATTCGCATTGGTTTACAGATAACATTGATTAGTGATTGACTATACATTGTTAAGCTGTAGGGTGTGGGTTGTAGTGTCCAGTGTGGCATTGTTTGGTTGATTTATAGCTACTTGTGGCAACAGCAAGCAGTTTCAAGAGATGAATACGTAGCTCACAGAGAAGAGTAGGATGTGAGTGATCGCTGTCTCATTTTAATATCTCTCTGAGCCTGATAATTTAAAAGGACTTGCCTTTCTCAGATAAAAGTTCTTTTGTTTTCTCACAGTGTACAGTCACTTCTTCAGGGTAGGTATGGTGCCCATCCCATTGTCACAGCCAGTCTCGCCAGGGACACATAAGCTAGGGCTACACGTTTTTATGCATTCTGACGATCATCTCCCATTTGCAAAATTATGTTGCTACTTAGCATTGAGACATTTTTGTCCAAGTGAGAAGTTAGATTGCACTGATTGGCTGTCTCTCCTTCTAGCTGCAGCAGTTTTTCAACAACGTGTTGGAGGAGCACCAGAGGATCACAGTACATGCCAAATTACAGACAATAAAGAATGAAAATCTGAGAAACAAAAAGCAACGTGCCAGGATAGCCGAGTGGCTTCGGAGAAACACATAGCTTGTGGCTACTTTCAGCACTTTTCTTGAGTATTATAATGCGGTTTACTCACAGTTTTGTCTTCCAGCACTGTGGAAGGCTGGAAAACCATGCGTTTTGTTATTTGTATTTCAGTCACATTTACTATTCAGAGTCCTGTTCTTCCCATACCGTCATGTTTGGCCCTGAGGCTTGGTGATAGCTAAGAATTTTGCCAAGTCTGCTATAATTCTGGGGAAGATGTCACTTTATTGGGCTATAAACCCACATAATTTACTTTAAATGCCTTATAAAAACACATTTACTTAAGACAGTCTTGCTTATTCTGTTGTGAAGGCCAATGGAATATTAAATCATCGGCATTAATGAAGAGCACATTCTTTTTTTCTGAGGGAAATACAGATTTGCAATGCTTGAGGGTTTATTTAGTTCAATATTGAAAAGAGTAATGAGAAATATGATGATAGTATAAAGAAACAAAAATCCAAAAAATAATATTCCCTAGAAGACAGAAAAGCCAAAGAAAAGCAGATTTGGAAAAGAAAGAATAAGACTATTTAATAAGCCACAAAGGCAAGAAATACGTCTTCTGCTGCCCATTTCTCTTCCCTACTGCATTAAGCCACGCTTTGCTGGCTCCTGCACTTCATGACATTACAAAAAGACAAATAATTATAGGATCCATGAAGTGCCCTTAGGATCACTGTGAAGGAGGCCAAAACGGAGATGAAGGCTCTGCTCCGAAGCTCATGGTCGCATGCTCCCCCATGGAATGGACACTCTTTCAGCCAAAGCTTATGACTGAAAATGTCAAAAGACAGTAGCAAGTATGGGTAAAAGGGAATCCTCAAATGAAGGGAAATATGACTATATCAAAGGATAACCAGAGCATAATCCTTACAGTTTTACACTCAGGGGATTAAGTTTGAAATGTGGTTTCTTTGGCCAAATTGAACCCACTTGCAGTGTGGACCAACTTAAACGTTTTCGTCCATCACAATGTATGGGGATTAGCTTAGTTTTGTTACACTTCATTAAAAGAGAACAACTAAGGGAAATCATTCCTAGACTTTGTGTGTATATGATTTAATCCTTTATATTATTTTTTACATTTTATTTTTGTTTTTGTAGAATGAGGGTAAAACTGTAGATCTCCTATCTACCTCAGGGTGATGTCGTAAAGATTAAGGAGTATGATGTCAATTAAGAGTCTTTAAAGATGTTATATAAACTCAAAACAATATGACCTAAGGCTTTGTTCCTATTTATTGTCTAAGTTAAGGCAAACACAAATTAAAATACAATCCAAAGTTTGCTTTTGTATTTGCTTCACAAGAGATGCTGCCTGAGGGTCAGTGGGAGCCTGTGGGACTTCACCATACAGACAGACAAAAGCACAGTCTACTCAGACTTGGCTGTGGGTCATAGGTTGGGCAATTTTTTTCCTTAAATTCAGAAATGTAAATTTTAAGCAATAAAACATCTCCATGCCTTCAAATTATCATGTGTGAGATCTTTTCCTGTGTTTTTAAAAACATTCATTCTGTATTTCCCATACTTTCTATGATAATGAAGCTCATCTTTAGATAACCTTGTCATCACATGTCCTCTTGACTGCTTTTCTCTTCCTCCTCTTCCTCTCTTAGTCTGTTTTGTGCTGCTATAACAGAATACCTGAGACTGAGTAATTTATAAAGAACAGAGATGTATTTCTTACAGTTCTGGAGGCTGGATTGAGGGGCCCACATCTGGTGAGCCTCTTGCTGTAACAGAAGTAAAGGTCTGAAGAAGGGCAAAATGTATGATAAGTTGTGTCTTGAAAACCACCGACCCTTTTTGGGAATTAAAGCCTGCTTTCCTATCTGAGGCCAGTAATCAAAGGGGCAGAAAAATGTTCTTTGCTCTTTGTTTTCTAGTATCTTAAATCACAGGAGGTGGCTCAACAGAATTGTCCAAATGTCATGAGATCATCTTCACTAGAGATAAAGTCAACCAAAACCACCAACTATAGTTAAACAACAATAGTTGGAAGCTATGACATGTGACACTGGTCACATAGACCCAAGCCCAACCACTGAAAACTCCCCTTTAAAAAGCCCTGTATTTTTGTTTAAAGGTGGGATGATGGTCTTTTGAGATGCTAGTCTGCCACCCTCCTCATTTGCTGACAAATTAATAAACTTCTCTTTCCTTTTCCTTGAACCACTTGTCCTCATTCTTCGCTCTCACTGATTTGGCCTTGGGGACAAGTACCAAACTTTTATTAACATTGCTGCCATCATCCTATGGTGAAGGTGAGAGGGTGAGAGAGCCTGTGCTCAAGAGAGGGAAGGAAGCCAAACTCATCCTTTTCATCAGGAATGCACTTCTGAGGTAACTAACCCATTAATCATTTAAGAGGTGATCAATTACCTCTTAAAGGTCTTACCTCCCAACACTGTTGCATTGGGGACTGAGTTTCCCACATTTGGACTTGAGGGACACATTCAAACCACAGCACCCTCCTTGATTTCCCCTGCCCCTTTTTCTCTCTCAGGCTCTTCTGTTTTCCCCTCTCTTCTTTCTCTCCTTCTCCTCTTTCCAGCAACCCCTGCTGTCCTTCTGCCTGGTTGGCCTCGTCCTTTCTCCTTGGTCTTGCTACCCTACCCTGCTCTTGGTCCACCAAATGCACTTTGAGGCTGACACTCGGGACCAAGAGGGCTCTGATGCTTGGTAGCAGGTGATGCCAAGCACTCCTGATCTTGCCAAAAGAGAACATAGGAAGATCTATCCAGACTGTTGAAAATCAAATAAATTCTTAGTATAGCTTAGTTTCTGTAGTAATTAGACAGTACTGAAAGTGTTTCTCCAAAATGAAATGCCCAAATATTTGGTTAATAGTCTTTCCTCTTAATACGAAAAAAAAAAAAATTAAAATTGTGCACATTTCTTTTGTACTTGGATAAAGCTAGTTACTCAAAATAAGCACTACATTTTATCATACCTTACCTTACACTTAGTATAAAAACAAGTAATTGTTGATTAGTGACTGATAGCAATAAGGCAGTAATACTAAGTCCAGGAATGATACTGAGGCAGATTTGTCCAAATGGCATAAATACTTTATTAACCAATAAAGCCAGCCTATCTATTAGCACTCCAACTATAAAAAAAATTTCTCTGACCCAACCAGGTTACTTTATAGCTTTCATCCTAAAAATAGTTAACAAAATATACAATGTAATCATGATTTTTTCCAATTTTATAATTAGAAATTAAAATTTTCCTCACTATCTTATGCTTCTTTCTTACCCAAACCCATTTAGTGACTCCCCATTGTTGGCTTTAAATAAAAGAATTAAAGCCTTAGTCTGATGTTCAAGGTATTGTGTAATTTAGATCTCTGGTGCCAACGTATACAATAATTTATTCTGAGGAATGAATGAAGAAGCAAAGTGAGATGTGATTTAAAAGGAAGCTCTTGGTTACTTTTCCTGTTTGATCCACTCTTGGATCCAATAAATATTATCCTTTTCCCATCCAAACTCTAGCAGGATTAATATTTCCAAATCAAAGTCTTAAGGAGGGCTCTCACAAGTAAATATAACTACCTTTCCCACACAAGGAATTATGTAACATAGTTAGCAGCAATTGAAACCATACATATATGGCCTCTAGCTTGCTCTTCTAATTCAATGAGATTTAGCAAAGATAATCTTTACAACACACATATTTAGGAATTACTTGACCTTGGCCCCTTCCTTTCTCTTCATGAATGTTAGTCCTGAAGTGCAACAGGCCTAAAGGCAGGTGTTCAGCACGAATGGGAAATGAGGGGCCATGGTGGTCCACGGTGGCCCCAAAGTGGGGCTTGAGTGGGGTAAAGAGGGAGTCCATACAGAAGGAGGAGCCCAGGTGGGATGTCAGAGCCCAGGCAGGCTGAGTAGGGTGACCACATGGTGAGATGAGGTTATGACATGTTAGTCAGAGCCAAACAGGTTAAGGAGGACATCTATGCAGCGGATCAGCCTAGCATGGGCAGTCAGAGCCAAACAGGGTGAGAAGGGCATCTAATAGGGAGGGGGTCCCCCAGAATGGGCAGTTCAAGTCCTAGTGGGGTAAGGAGGATGTCCAGATTTGGGGATGGGGAGTCTAGCATGAGGTAGCAGAGTCTGAAAAGGTTAAAGAGGGAAGTCACTTAGGGAGGTGTGAGGTAGATATGGGAAGTTGGTTACCCCTCAAACAAGAAAGTATATACATGATAATAGGATTCAGGTATATCACTTTTGTAAAAGGGAATTACAGGTATTCAAAAGGGAGGAATTGGAATGAACTCTTTTTTGGAATGGAATGGGAGGTATTGGTGTGGACTTATGGTTTTCAATGTATAGACAGACTTATAAATATCTGTAAAGTGTGTAAAACATATTTATAAATGTGTATAGATATATTTTGCTCTTTTTCCATCTCTCTCTCTCTCTATAGATAGACATAGATGATATAGATACAGCCCCTAGCTTTTCCCCTGAGAGGGTCTAGGAGCAGTAACACTCTTGTTATGGACTGAATGTGTCCCCCCAAGATTCACATCTTAAAGCTATAACATCCAAGGTGATGGATTTTGGAGGTGGAGAGTTTGGGAGGTAATTAGATGAGGTCCTGAGGTTGGAGCCCCATGATCTGATTAGTACCCTTGTAAGAAGAGGAAGAGACACCAGACCATTCTCTCTCCCCTCATGTGCATGCACCGAGAAAAGGTCATTGAGCACAGAGAGAGAAGGCAGCTGTCTATAAGCCAGGAAGAGAGCTCTCACCAGGAACCGAATCTGCCAGCCCCTTGAAAATGGACTTCCCAGCCTCCAGACCTGTGAGAAATAAATGTCTATTGCTTAAGCCACCTAGTGTATGGTATTTTGTTATAACAGCTCAAGCTAAGGCAACCCTCATAACAATGAGCACAGCTAGTGCCCAGATCTTGGCTTCTAAATGCCATTCTCCACTAAAAGAACAGGGCTCCTTGGAGAAAGGGCCGATTTCAGGGTGGGGGCAGGAAAGGGAAAATTATAAATGGAACATCTTTTTGCACCAAAAAGCAAGGAAACGCTCGATGAATGATGGGAACATACCAAAGGGCACAAAAAGCCCACTTGAAGGAAACCCCACTGGGAAAATCTGAGAAATTTTGAGAATCATAATAATAAAGACAGTAAGGGAATAAATTATGAAAACAAAACAGGTAATTTACAGTGGAAAAGCCTGGCAGATGTCACCTTAATCAAAGGATCATTTTGAACATCATAGCTGTGGGACAAATAAAAACTTTGTTCTATTCGATAAGACAAAATGACAAAAATACAGCATCACTTTTGTTATATTTCTAAGGAAGCTGCATAGCATGAATCCAATAATGAGGAAACATCAAACTGAGGGACATGCCACAAAATCACCTCCCAAAGTGTCAAGGTCATGAACGTCAAGGGAAGATGGAGGATCTGTTCTAGACGAGAGACGTGACAACAGAATATGACGTGTGATTCTGAACTGGGTCCTTCTGCTATAAATGACATTACTGGGACTAGTGGAAAACCCTGAATGGAGTCTGAGGATTACATACCAGAATGTATCATCATTATTTCCCAACTCTGATGGTTGTGTTGTATTTATGTAAAAAATATCCTTGGTTGTGAGAAATACACATTAAGGGGTCCATGGGGCATCAGGTGGGCAAATGACCTACTGGTTCAGGAAAAAAATATTTTTATGGCAATTTCAACTTTTCTATGGGTTTGTGATTGAATAAATTAAATTTAAAAATAAATAAGAGTTCTTTGTTGTTAGAACTGCAATGAACTTTTATTTCCAGCCATTTTTGTCTTTCAAACTTGGTGACAGCCACAGCCACCATCCTGAAGTTACCTATTAAACATTTTAATCAGCCAGATTGGAAATACAAGTTGTCCCAAAAGACTTGTTTCAGTCAACATTTTCCACCTTCAACTAGAAGGACTAAAAACTGAAAATTTAAAAATGTATTATTCATAATAAACAAAGCTATATAGGAAATGCAAAATAAATGTAAATCATTACACTTGTGAATAAAGTTCATCAGAAACTCACATGTAAGTTCGTAGCATTATATTTCTAAAGATATTAAAACTTAAAATTTCACTAAGATTTTTGGGAAAACCTTTGCATATACATGGATGAATGATGTAACCTTGAAGCTACTATGACAACAAGTTGACTTCATGTTACAGTAATACATAAATAATGTATTGCCATTTCATATAACCAGTGATAAATGGTATACGAGTCTAGAAGTTGTTTAGTACAGTAGTCCTCCCTAATCTGCAGTTTTGCTTTCCATGGTTTGTTACCCCTGGTCAACTGTGATTTGAAAATGTTATGTAAATACTCTTGCCTTTTGGGGCCATTATTAAGCAAAATAAGAGTTACTTGAACGCAAGCACTGTGATAATGAGTCAGTCCATCTGATAACCGAGATGGCAACTAAGTGACTAATGGCAATCTGGGCCGGAAAGAGACTGCGAGTTTTCATCACACTACTCAGAATGGCACACAATTTAAAACTTATGAATTATTTCTGGAATTTTCCATTTAAGCCACAAGGCTTACTTCATCTCACATAGGTCATTCACGTTACTTCAATTTGTCCCATAGTCATTTTATCATTTCACATCTTCACAAGAAGGGTGAGTACAGTACAATAAGATTTTTTTTTTTTTTTTGAGATAGAGTCTCACTGTGTTGCCCAGGCTAGAGTGTCGTGGCATCATCCTAGCTCACAGCAACCTCAAATTCCTGGGCTCAAGCAATCCTTCTGCCTCAGCCTCTCAAGTAGCTGGGACTAGAGGCATGCGCCACCATGCCCGGCTAATTTTTTCTATGTATTTGTAGTTGTCCGATTAATTTCTTTCTATTTTTAGTAGAGACGGGATCTTGCTCTTGCTCAGGCTGGTTTTGAACTCCTGAGCTCAAACAATCCGCCCGCCTCGGCCTCCCAGAGCGCTAGGATTACAGGCGTGAGCCACCGCCCCCGGCCCTAAAATACGATATTTTGAGAGAGAAAGAGACCAAATTCACGTGACTTTTATTATAATATATTGTTACAATTGGTCTGTTTTATTATTAGTTATTGTTAATCTCTTACCGGGCCTGATTTATAATTAAAGTTTATCATAGGTATGTATGTATAGGAAAAAATATATATGGGGCTTCATACTATCCTTGGTTTCAGGCATCTGCTAGGGGACTGGGAATCCTCTGAGGATAAGGGGGGACTACTGTATACAATACTTGACATATAGTTATGTATTCTTAACTGTTACTATCTTGATTTAATGGAGGTAAACATGAAAACTCTTTGGTAGGCACATACTACCACCTCCTTTCACTAGAGATAGTCCCTAACTTAGGATGGTTCGACTTAACAATTTTTGACATTATGGTGGGGAGAAAGTGGTATGCATTCAGTAGAAACCATAGGCTAATGTTAAGTATTCTGAGCATATTTAAGATAGGGTAGGCTAAGCTACAATGTTTGGTATGGTATGTGTATTAAATGCATTTTAGACAGGATATTTTTGACTTACTTATGGGGACATAACTCCATCCTAAGTTAAGGTACATCTGTTCTTTCTTCATTGGAGAAAATCTAACTAGATACATAAAAATTATTTTGACTTGGGTGCTATAACATGAATTCAAAATTCTAAATGAGATTTAGAGGTACAGAATGAAAAATTCAGGTAAATGTTTTCCACTCTACTTAAAAAATGTATATCCTTGGATCAGGATTTTCAAAATAATAAATTGCAGGCTTTTAGGTACAAACTCATCCTACTCAAGCTGTATCTGTATTCTTAAAAGTATAACTTATTTTGTTTTCTAAAATGTTTATCTTGTGAAAAAGGCTATTTGTGGATGTATGTGTATATAGTTACATATATAAATAGGGCAAATAGGGTTTATGTATGTGGGTGAATAAATAGCATGTGTATGAACATCTATCTGTTGTAGCCTAAACTGCACTTTAATTTTTTTGATTGTCATGGAAAAGAAAGAGCAGGATATAAAAGCTTCCTGTCTTTCTTCACTTCCCCTCACAGACAATGACAAGCGAAATGGCATGAAGCTATCACCTTCTCTGCTCTCAGGCTGTTGCTGAAGTAGGGCTATTCTGATGATTTGATGACTCCTGGACCTTGGAAATTCATAGATGTATGTCAGAGCAGTAAAGGGGCTCTCAGCATGGGGTTTGCAGGAGTTTTGAGTTTTCTATCCTCTGTGCAATGATCACCTTATTATTGAGAATCGTTCTGCAACCTTAGCAAACTTTTCTTGAGATCAACACAGGCTGTTAGTCCCATCAGTTCCTATGAGCAAGAACAATCCTTAGTGATGCCATGGGTCTAGGGCTTCATTTAGGAGATTGTGCTAAGAATGCCTCATAATAGAGAATAGCTACGGTTTCTTCCAGAAACTGTTCCTATGACTTAACGACAGTAAGCAGGAGGCATTTTTAATCACCTAGCACCAGATGGCGGCTTCAGTATTTATGAATTCCTGTGAGATGTAGGCAGGGTGTGAGGACTAGCCCCCAAATTCATTTCTTCATAGCGTTAATTGATGTTCTCCTTCATACCTCCCAACACACACCCTAAATTTTCGAGAAACTATACTCATTTTATAAATAATTTCAGAGGGAAATCATGACTTACCCAATTAGAAGTAGAGTAAGGCAGTAGGGAGGAGATGTGGTCAGCAGTAAAACACAACTTACTATTGCTGAGCACCCTCTGGGTGTGAAATACTGTACCGGGCTATGTGCTGTATATACTTGTCTCAGCCTCAAAATACTCCTATGAGGCAGTGTGTCCATAGGGCTCAGTTAGAAAGACAGAAGCCAGACCAGTTTTTTTTGTTTGCTTGTTTCAACAGATTTTAATGCTAGAGATTTGTTAAACAAGTATTAGAGAAGTGAAAAGCAAAAGAAGAACCCCCAGTTATAGCTCAGGAAGTAGTTTTCCTAGCACTGGAGAAAAAAGGGCAAAGTTTGTAGTTAATACAATATAGAAGCTTGGATGAGGGAGTATAGATTTTCTGTTTTGTTTGAATTCACCCAGATGTCCTTATTCTAAATCTCAGGATCTCTCTCCTTCCCAACCGATGTCCTAATTCTCGCACTGAAGACTTAGCAAAGCTGTGAATTCAACTTGCCTTGTAACGAGGCATGGGGCAGGGCAGCTAAAAGAATTAAGAGATTCTTTTAGAACTGCCTCAGAGGTTCTTTGACCGTGTCTCAAGCTGGTCATTTTTGTTCTGTAAGCACTCCAGTGCACAGAGAAATAGCCACCCCATCCCGTGATCCTTGTCGTCGCAGTGGTTAAACGTAGCAGCCGCCTGGTCCCCAAAGTCACACGCTTCAGTAGGTACTTCATTGTAATTAACCATAGGCATTACTGATTAATCATGGTGGCACCAGGAGTCAGCACAGTGTTCCAGGCCAAAGGCATGGCCAAGCTTAAGTTCAGAATCCCGGCTTGAGCATCTGTTTCCTGGGATTCTCTAGTCCACTCAAGAGATGAGAAACTGGATCAGCTGTTTTTTGACTGAGAGAACGTATTATAAGGAATTGGTATTGGAGAACTGAAAAGACCAGAGACTAACACTGAGATAACATCAAGATAGGAACAGCAAGGAACAGCTAGCGCTCCTGCGGCAGCGGCAGCGAGGGACGAGGTGGGAGTTATTAGATCCCAGAAGCCGATGTGGCCACCTCAGAGGCTCAGAGAAAGGGCAGCAGAGCCGGGACCAGGCCTTGAGGGGAAGGTCAGCTTGACTGGTGCTGATGCCTCAGAAATTCACAGCTGGGCCCCTGGGAGCTGCACCCAGGCCTCTGAGGAAAGGGCCAGAGCTGGTGCTGGTATCTCTATGGGGAACACACTAGGCTGGGTTTCAGGGAAAAATTCTGGAAACTGAAATCCAACAGCCACTGCTGGAAGAAAAAAATCATTGCCGGGGTAATGCTGACAGAAACCGGAAGCAAACAGGAAGCAGCAAGCAAGCCCCTTCTTCCTCCTCCTGCCTTCCCACGTCCCTCAATGTCCCTCAGTGACCCCGTTGGCAGAGCTGGCAAAGCCATAATGCAGTTTGCAGAGTCCCCATCCTAACCTCACAAAGCAGGGAATAAAAAGGTGGCTTTGGAACTGAGAGACAATAGCTTAACAACCAACTCAGGTCAGTATGACCGTTCTGATTTTCACACACAGGGCAGCAGAGGCTTAGGGTCGCAGTGCCAGCTAAGGCAGAAGCCAGAATTTAAGAGCCACTCTGTCTACTGCCAAATCCCATTTACCTTTGGGTTTTCCTTTTATCTGTTAACTTAGGACATGGTTAAGACACCATTACATGCTGAGAAACCTCCCTGAAAGCTTTTAATCCACACACGTCTTCTACAGACCAGAAATACAGAGTGTCAAGTAGGAAGCTCCTGGAAATGGCAGGCAGTGCTTCACATAGACAGGCATTCAAAACAAAGGGAAACTTCCTAAGAGTAATTTTTATAAGGATAGTTAAATTCGGACTTGTTCTGAAAAGCAACTTTAGACAAATGCACTTAACTAGACTGTTGCATCTACTTTGAAACGTTATTTAGACATATTTTTATAGACTTGCAGAAACTCTAAAATGACTAGCTTCATGCCGTCAAGTCACTATTTCTTATGGTTTATAATTGTATTGAGAAATTAGATTGTACAGCAAGTGCAGCCTAAGGATATTTTATTGATACAAATAAACTTTCTTGATATAAATATAACCCGGGAATATGCTTATATTATTCCTGAAACCTAGTTTAGCTGAAACGATGAGTTTCGTATAGTTTCCATTAACCATATATAACCATTAAATGGATTTAAGTGAATCCAAAGTTAAAAAATATCAGAAATTTAATAGATTATAAATTCCACTTTCAGATGTCAAATTTGTGAAAACATCAGTGTTACATTTATTGATGCATTTTGAATGTTCTTATTGATGTTTTCCTTTAAAAGCAATTAATGATTTTTTTTTTGCTTTTTATATGTTTTTCCATTTTTAATTTGCACCTCCTCTCCTCTGAGCATCCTTTTTCTCAGTAGCAAAATGAAAGCAGTGCACTGCATTAGTGGTTTTCTCTAGGGACTTCCTGGAGCTATTTTATGGCCTCCATAAATGTTGATTAAATACGGCCAATTCTTGATTATGTCAGCCACCAAAAGGGTGGGGCTGGGCTACGACAAAGAGAAGGCCCAGCATGGCTCTTGGTCTGCCCCATCTCCTGCCTGGATTAGGGTAGCTCTACTTTTGTTAGTTTCAAATATTGGAATTTACTTAGAGAAAAACCTTAAAAACAATGTTTGAAAACAGATGGACTACATGATCTCCAGAACCCTTTCCAGGTGCAACAGCACGTTGACACGTAGCTTGTCCACTCTTCAGGAATATTCTGCACTGGCCATGTTGCTCTGCAGCCTCCGCAGGTCCTACACACCCCCTCTTACCACAGAGGCTCCTCACTTATCTCTGGAACGGCTCACTTTTTTTTATTATTTCAGCATATTATGGGGGTACAGATGTTTAGGTTACGTATGTTGCCCTTGCCCCCCCCCCCCACTAAGTCCGAGTTTCAAATATGTCCATCCTTCGGGTGGTGCGCATTGCACTCTTTGTGCATGCATATACCCGTCCTCCCTCCCCCCTGCCCAACATCCAATAGATGTTATTGTTATACGTGCACTTACGTGTTGATCAGTTAATACCAATTTGACGGTGAGTACATGTGGTGCTTGTCTTTCCATTCTTGGGATATGGAATGGCTCACTTTTGACTGGAGGAGATAAACAAATCATACTTAGTAGAGACAAAGATTCTGGAAGCGACCACCATTTGGGCTAATTCCTGGTCACTAAGAAACTTACCCTCCACGTGTGTTCTTGATGTACTAAGGGTTTTTTAAAGCTGTTTTAATTCTCGATTGGGGGCTTTGCGCCATCTGCTGGACAGATTTACTTTACACATCGGAGAGAGCGCCACATTATTCTCGAAAGTGTCTTTTAAAGCTGCGTCCCCAACCCGGGCCGAGCTCGGACCCGGCAGTGGCTTGCTACGAACCAGGCAGCGCGTCACCGCCTAAGCTCCACCTCCCCACCCCCCACCCGCCCTCCGTCCGTGGAAAAACTGTCTTTCCTGAAACTTAGGAACTGGGCCACACTGCGCAGTGCGCGGAGCCTCGTCCGCATTTACAGCCGCGCGCTGGCCTCCGAGCTCCGCCTCCCCGCCCCCACCCCGCCCCCCGAAACATTGTCTTCCGGAAACCGGTCCCTGGTGCCAAAAAGGTCGGGGTCCGCTGTTTTAAAGTATTTATTACTACCTTTAAAAATTGTGGGATATGTGCTTCTTAAACGGGTAAATATAGGAAATTATAATAAAGTACAAAACAAAAATCCATAGACACCTGCTATTAATATCTGAACGGTATTTCCTTATCCACACATAGAATAGGTTTTGTTTAGTTTTAGTTGCGGGGTTTTTTTTAACACAGGTTTGAGATCAACACCGCAGGAATTCGGGTCATGGCAATGGTGAGAGGAGGGGACCCGCCGCAGATGCGGGGTTCCTGGAGCGGGGCTGCTCTCGGTTCCTGTTGCGTCTGAACCCTAAGGCTCGCCTTGCCTGTCATGCAAAGCGGGAATCCTACGCTCCAATTTAACAGGGTGGTGGGAGGAGAGGTGGCGGGGGACTGAGCTAGACCCTGGAAAAAGTGCCTTGTGGTGTTCAGACTCACAGGAAGCGGATCACCAAGTTACCATTCGCAGTGGAAAATGTGCCATTTATCCTCTCTGCTGGTGGATACGCGTGCGCGCCAACGTGCTAGTCGCTAGGGCACATGCCACGCAAATGAAGAAGTCACGTCGACCCTGCCTTTGAGTGGGAGTTCAGTAGGGGGTCAAAGGTGTGCGCAGCTCACTACAAACAAACTTGGAAACAGAGAAGCAGGGTGCTCGTCCTAACTGGCAGCCGGGAGGGTTTCGCAGTGGTGCTTTTTGGCCTATACTGTGAGGAAGCAGAAGCGGGTCCTGGAGGTGGGAACATTCTCGCATTCTGGCATTTAGTGCCAGGTTAGTGGAAGGATGCAGTGAAAATGAGGCTGGCAAGGCAGAATTAGGTCACGTCCTGGAAGGCCTGGTATATCATGCTGAGGACTGAACAAAGCACCGCAAAAGCTGGCGTGACCATGCAACGAGAATTTTAAGGAGGATAACTGCAGCAGCGATGTGTGAAGACATGAGGGACTGAAGGCAGAGAAATCGGGTTAGGAAATAAAATCACCCCGAGTGAAAGTCCTTCCCATTCCCTGTCTACCGGAGTTTTCCCCGTGCTTTTCTCAAGATTCACTAATTGCCACCGCTTCTGGTGAGTCTTTCTTGACACCCCGTTCCCAGGAAAAGCACGGCGGGGCCTCCACTCCGCACACTGGCCGGCAGTGCCTCAAGCACGTGCGATGCACGCCTTGTACTTACTTGGCTGCACGTCTTCTACTAGACCTGTGAGCTCTTTGAAGAGGGGAATCATGTCTTGTTTGTCTTTTATCTTTTGCACAGCGCCTGGTCGATGAAAAGTATTTGCTAAATGCTTGCTGAGCGACTGACTGGGAAGGCAGTAGAGGCAGATACCCTTAAGTACCCCCAGTGATGGAGCCACTGGTTCTTGTCCAGGCTATCAGCTCTATCCACCTCTGGGCCTCCAGGGTGATTCCCACTAGGAAGTGTTCCTTTTCAAAAAACACTCATTACAGCTTCACAGTAGGACAGTACCTTTGTCAAACAATAAGTGAACCTGCAGTAATAGTACATGGACGATAAGGGTTATCCTAACTGGGGTCTTCCCATTAGACGGTTGGATAAGCCCAGTGAGGGCTTGTTCAATAGCTGCTGAGGAAGATGCTCACAACTTTAGGAAGATAAAGCTAGATACTTTCCCACTGTAGCCCCTCCCTGGATGCTCGTGACTCTCAAAGCCAGTGACTTTCATAAGCCACACCCTACATCATACTGAATTGATTAAAATTGCTGGGCTATAGGAGAAATTTTCTTATACCCATTTCTTTCTTATATGAAGGATCATATTCTATAAATAATCTTTGTCCTCTACTTTTTTCATTTAATAATATATTTTGGAAGTTTCTCTATGTCACTTCATAGAGATCTTCCTTATTCTTTTTTAATGGCTGTGTAGTACTCCATGTTTATGGTGCATGAGGATGTAGGGTAGTTTGTTCACTGATTCCCCTGTATGTGGGCATTCCAATATTTTACAATTATAAACAATGCTACCATGAATAAACTGATGAGGTGTGTTACTTTTAAGTATAATGCATATTACAAATGAATATACAGATAGCTACAAACTAATAAAATAAATTAATACAACTCATAAGCATAAAGATTTTTACCTTCCGAAGATTGTTTTAGTATGTGAACCCTTCATTTAGGAAAGCATCCAATTTTACGTCACATTCAACTTACTCTCTAGAAAACCTGAGAATATCTGAAGAGAAAGAAATATATTTTTATAGTGCAAGTCATGTCAAAAGTGCAATAAATTCTGGACTAGCAAATTTAGTGAGGTATTATTACCTTTGAAAAATATTCTTACATCTTTTAAAATGAAATTATCTTTCTAAAAAGCGATATGAAATTCTCCTGAAGATTTACCAGTTAAACCATTATTTTAAAAACTTTATTAATTTTTGTTTGAGAAACTTGTAAATAATATAAAATTATATTTTATATGACTTATTTTCTTAAATTGAAGAAATAAGAGGAAATAACAATTTTTAATCCTATGGCACACCGTTATTTCTTGGCACTTTAATTTTTTAAAGTTTTTGGTTGGGACTTTTCTTGATTGGTTACAATCCTTATCCTTTAGGAAATTTTCCTCTGTCTAGTGTGAAGAGCGTTACTACCTTTGCACTTGGCCTTTGATACATTTGTTGTTTTTTGGTGTTAGTGTGGCATCTTGCGTGGTAAGATCAACAAAGAGGACCTTCTCCTACTGACTGTGTATGAACAAAGCCAAACATTGGCCAAAGAATATATTTTTGTAGGGTGTGGATGACTGTGGAAAAGTTTGGTAGGATTTTTACTTGCTTAGAGTTTTATCAATCTGGAACTAGCAAGATGGAACGCATTTTTGATTTTGTGAAATTTGCTGCGTAATCTCAAAAATATAGCAGTGGCTTCATGAATCTAAGGTTCAGGTCAAATATATTCATTCTGGAACCACCTTCAGGTTTTGCTTTAAAATCTTTAATTATAAGATTTTCTTTCTGTTTCTTGTTCTTTGCAGTAAAAGTAATTAGTAATGAAATGGCGGTTTTTACCTTGTAATTCACAAATGAACAGGGCGAGTATTAACCTGCCAGTGAAGTGGTTTTAATGACTCACAACATAATATCTAAATCCTGGTGGCAGAGGACAATGTCTAGAGGGCTATAATTTAGAGATTAATACATTTCTTAGGCACAGCTTATAAACGTGGTTTTAGTTTTCTCTCGGGACAACACACTTTTTCCTTAAATGGTTTTAGTGTAAATATACATATTTACAGTGTACTATTTACACTGAAGTGCAGAAATAGCCAAGGGGGCAATTTGGTGTTAATATTAGTTTGAAGTGAAGATATGAGACTGAGCAGTAGAATAACAACTTAACTCTAGATTAATTGCTTATCGTGAATGGAAGATGGGAGAGGAGATGATCTATCACTATTTGATTTCATGTGATTTTAGAATAGACTTTTGGTGGAAGAGCAAGTTAATATTTGCATCTACTGCCTCCTTCGTTTTCCCTCTCTCCTCCCAGCCATTATTATAAAAGCGTTAAATTGTAGAAGCACCTTTGAGGCCTTATGATTTTTCCCTTGAGGGCTCTATGGTTTCTCAGCAAAACAAAGGAAACAAGACAGTACAGTTTCTCTCCTTTCCAGTATTCTTTCCTTCTTTTTCATCCAACTCAAAGGTATGTGAACTTTCTCTTTAGCACCCTACTCCTTTGGCTTCACAAGGCAATTCTTATTAGGAAGTAGGGGAAATAGAACTGTGAAACTCCATGGTTTGAAAGGCACTTCTTTCCAAATGGTGCAGTTTACACCTGATGCCCTCTGAGGCTGGTAGAGAAAGAAGAGACAAAACAAGCCACATAATGTTGACTATGAATATATATCGTGCTATATTAATGTGTTGTAAAGAGTGGAAGACGGTTGGACTACAGTGTGGACTGAAATAAAAATGAAAACTAAGAAATGAGCACGTAGAGATCTGAGAGAAAAAACCTCCACACTTAAAGATTTGAGATGATTGCTTTTGAAGAGTCTTTATCAGCATAATGATGAAAATCGCCTAGCCTTTTGGTCTCATAAAAGACTATTCTTCCTTCTCAGCTCTCTGTTGGTGAGGTGGGCAAATAGGTTTCTATTTTTTATAATCTTTAAAATTGCAAGGAAGAATTTGAATGTATAATTCAAGAGATGTAATGACAAATAAGGGGTAGTTAGAGAGGCCCTTGTGGATGGATGCTGATCCGTAACTGACCAGATGGGCCCTTTCGGGGGGTTGGTTGGTTTTAAAGCCATGTCAGATTGTAGTATTCATGGCACGAGCAACAGCAGCTATATGGTTGCATTGTGTTCCACAGATGATCAAATTCTCTGCTGACTGCACTTTCAAATTATTTTAAATATACTGTATGTGTTTTCATATTATTTTATATTGAGCCACAGAAGTGTGTGTGTGTGTGTGTGTGTGTGTGTGTGTGTGTTGTGTGGGAAAATACAGCTCTAAAAGTATCTCTAGGAATGTGTGAATACTGTAAATAAAGTTGCTTCTAGAGCATTCACATTGTTTATCTAACACCACTCTCAAAGGCTTAGATCAAAATTACTTTTAATTCTTACGGACAAATGGCAGTGGAGATTTTTTTAGAGGTTATTGAACACTTTTGTGGTTTTGAAAACAGCTGAACCAGCTAGAAGAGAGCAGCAAGGAGTGACTTAATTGACCACCTGCGCTGTGGTCGTGGTCATTTCTCTTTACCGAACACGCCCCTGGTGGGTTTGACTCACCTGTCGCTTACCTCAGCGAGCTGTTATTTTTAGCGTGTATAGGAACTAAGACTAAAGATAGGATGAGATAAAAATAGCTTGACTCTGTTGTATGAATGTGTTTCTCTGTGTGTGTGTCTTTTACTTCCAAATGTGTTTTGAGGGATGTCCTACAGATAGCGTCTCTGAATAAATGGCGTATCTGCTACTGAATAAAAAGAGAAATCAACATTTTGGCTAGAATTTAAACTGAATACTTTTCTTGCTTTGATAATTTGCTAGTGTCCCTGGGGATAATGGTGGAAAAATCCTCATTCTACCCTGTGGAAGAAACAATCCGCTGATGTCAATTCAACTGTACCTGCCTGGGGCACCCTAAAGACAAGTGTAAGTGATTAAAGTGTGAGTCATTTTGCTTGGAAGGGCCCTCAGTGACCTCATCTTCCTTCTATAGTCAGTTCAATTTCTACATGTAAGTTCCTGTTTCTGTTAGGTCTTAGTTTTCTGGGAGCTGTGTTACACTGCTCGTTCAGTCCTCATATGGCCCTGTTGTGTGCACGTGCAGAAATAGAGAGCTCTCCTGTCTTCCTCTTCTTACAAAGCCTCCAATCCCGTCAGATTAGGGTGCCCCCTTATGACCTCATTACCTCCTGACCAATTGCCTCCTAAAGTCCCTATCTTTAAATATAACCACACTGCACTTAGGGCTTCAACCCAGGATTTTGCGGGGGTAGGTGGGACAGTTCAGTCCATAGCAATCACGTATAGACAAAATCACCCTTGAAAATCCCTTCGGAAGGTGCTGCACTGGACTAGCCCCACACAGCCAGGTATTTCTCTAGCATCGGAACAGATTATTGGTTCTTAGGTTGAGCATCAGAAGAAGTAGTTCGCTTATACACAGGAACTATGATGGCTGGATTACCTGTGATTAATAAACGATTTTTACCTTTAAACCTCAGAACCACACACCTAGATCATTCAAGGGAACAACACCAGGTCCAGGTCTCTTATCTTCATACTCATTCCGAGGCACAGGTCATTAAGGGGAACTCCAGGCAAAATGACTCACATTTTAATCGCTCACACTTGTCTTTAGGGTGCCCCAGGCAGGTATAGTTGAATTTACATAAGCTGATTGTTTCTTCCATAGGGTAGAATGAGTATTTTTCCATCATTATCCCTGAGGACACTAGCAAATTATCAAAGCAAGAAAGGTATTCGGTTTAAATTCTAGCCCCCAAATTGGTCTGTTTTTATTCAGTAACAGATAAGGTCATTTATTCAGAAACACTATGTGTAAAAAATTCCTCAAAACACATTTGGAAGTAAAAAGCGCACACACATTCATCCAAGAAAAGAGAGTCAAACTATTTTAATCTCATTCAGTCTCTAGTCTTAGTTCCTATACTTGCTAAAAATAATGGTCACTATTATTTCCTGGGACATGTCTCTGCATTCACTGGTTAGGAGTTCCTGCCTTGGGAATACCAAGCAAGGGAAAAGGGGGAAGTTCTGAACCTTTTTATTACTTTTCCTCGGACAGATAATTTGGGTTTGTAATAAAATCCAATTATAATTTCAGTCCCTGGTGAAATTCTATTATAATTTCCTTTCGCTTAATTTGGAATATTCAAGGGAGCAAGTCCCCCTCCCCGCCCCCCGCAGTTTATTTGTGGAAGCCTGTCTTTCACTAGGATTTAAACAAAGATGCCTCAGGCAGAGGATTTGCATAAATTATTCATTTCTCCCAGTGCAGTTAAATCTGATACCTTTTCAGGAAAAGTTCTTGCTTGCAGAGATGCTCGCAATCTCTCATGCTGAGGAAAATTTGTTACCTGAAGAAGTTGGAGGGGTTGGGGCTCCTTTTTGGGGATTTTCTCGAAAAAGCACCAAACAGAGCCCAGGAGAGGAGATCTTTGTGGATCAGGACGGGCTTCTTAGAGGAGGGGAGAATTCAGTTAGGTAAGGGGTGGGAGGTGTGCTAACGGGAGTAATGGGGTCAGATGGCTTTAGCCCAAGTGTAGCTATGACAGATGAACCTACGCAGTAGGTTGGAGACAGCTGCTGTGATGGACCTTCACTGATACACCAGGGATGTGGGATGTTATTGGCAGAGGGGAGTCATTGAAATCTTTTAATAGGAATGAGATGAAGAAATTTCTGATTTGGGAATATTAACATGGCTAGAATGTATTAGATGAATTACGGATGGGAAAAAATTGCAGATGTTCCTTTACTTACAATGGGGTTATGTATAGATGAAAATACACTTTCAACTTAAGATATTTTCAATTTACGATGGGTTTATTCAGACATAGTCCCCTTGTAAGTCGACAAACGTACAGAATGCATATTGTTTTTGAACCATAGTAAAGTCAAATAGTTGTAAGTCAAACCATCTTAAGTTGGGGAACCATCTATGTGGACAACAGTTTTATGATCAGATGGCAAGACTGAATGGAGAAAAGCATATCTACTTTTCCTACCCTACTGTTTCCCTTAATTACCTAATGAGAGGATTCACCTGGAGAGCTTATTAAATATACAGGTTACCAAGAATCTCCCCTGAAAATTATAACCCCAGTAGGTTTAGGATTCAGCGGATAATTTATGATTTTTAAAACAGTGCCACGTAATTTTTATATTCTTACAAGTTGAAAGATACTTTACAGAAATGTTTGGTTGATCAGAACTTAAATCACATGTGAGGGTATCAAAGCAAAACTTGCTCTGGGCAAAGTGTAATTTTTAACCAGGCAAGGAAGACTATTCTGGCATTGCAATAGGGGAGAGAGACCAGAACTGAGTCTAAATTCAACTCCACTGAAACAAAGAATGGAAGGGTTCCAAAGGGCTGGGATGAACCACTAGAAATCTACTGGAGGATGATGGGGGGACATTGGTCAATGGGATGTGTTGTACATTAAGTTATTTGAGTTTGTGAATACTCTTCTCTATAATTAGGCCATGTGTTTGCTAATCGGTGCCTTATCAAAGTTAGGCTCCTGTCCTCCCATAGAGACTGGGAGATGGAGGCGCTCTGTTTTTTGATGACTACATGTCAAAGAGATGGCTTCCAGGTCCTAGAAGATCGTCCCATGTTGTAAAATGACAAGAGTATGTGAGAAGATTTGTGTCTCAAAGGGGCAGAGAAAGAATTTGTAATTGCAAGTTTTCTAAAGAGAATGATCTTAGGGAAAGGAGGCCAGCTGCCCATAGTCAGGAAGAAACCTGTCTAACGCTTATTCAAAGTGAGGATGGCTTGGTTAGGGGTAAGATATTACTACTATTACCGCTACAACTGTTATTATTACTACTACCATCATTAGGGTAGACTACTCAATAGAGGATGGAAAGGAAGAGTTAGGAATGTTGAAAAAGAAAAATCAATATTACTTTTAAACCTAATGTGGGGAATTGGAAAGTGGGATACAGAAGAATGAGCAGTCCAAAGGCATTGACCCTGGACTTTAGGAGAATGTAGATCAGTGACAGAAATGAAATTTCCAGTTGGCTGGCAGGGATTTGGTGCTGAATGACCCAAGCCAACTTGGTGAAGCCTAACTATTAGGTTCATCATGTAAAAATGGCACCCTGTAGTCAGCACCGGAAGTTGATGAGAGTTAGGGAAAGCAGCAGGGTTTGTGGAAGCCTCCTCTGGAAAGTGGTCTTTTCTGATAGAACAGTGAGATCGGACCAGCCCTGGACTGTGCATTCACAGTTAGCGTCTTGTGTTGGCTCCACCTCAGTCTCACTCACACACACACACACACACACACACACACACACACACAGACACTGTACATACACTAATGAAGTATTTTGAAGTAAGTTATAGGCATTTTAGCAGCAAAGTTTTATGGAAAACTGATGACTTCCATTTACCACGAGTTGCATTAGAGATTAGTCAGAAAACTTGAGTGAGGAGGTCAGGGCCTTTAGAAGTAGCCTTGGAAGTGATATCAGAAAAGGTGGCAGCAGAAAAGGTGGGTGAGAAAAGTGAGTGAGATCCCCACTAAGTTACTGGGGATGTATGACATTAGTGTATCTTCCTTTTTTTTCCAAGGGAATAAGTGTAAAGAGGGGAGAATGGAGACCTAAGAATTCGTGATTTTCTTAAGCAGGAGAAGAAGAGCCCCAGTGTTGCCTGTTCCAGATCGGTCTATGATGCTCAGGACTGTCAGGGGTACAACTGAGTTGCTCCTGGAACTCCTGGCAGGAGACTGGGCTGGTGGAGTCAGATGCAGGGCTTAAGAGTGAGCGGAGAAAAAGGAGCCAGTGTGCAGATGACAGTTTTGGGAAGTCTGGCTTTGAAAAAAGTGAGATGTTGAGGCGCAGCAGAAAAGAGTGATAAGATGAAGTTAATGGGGATGTATGATATTAATGTGCTTTTCTTTTTTCCAATAACTTTTTTAGCAATCAGAAATGAGTGAACGATCAGAAAAAAACAATTCCATTCAAGAAGGACACACAGATCATAGTTCTTTTGAGAAAAACTGTCAAATTGGACAGAAACAACTGGTACGGCACACAGATTCTATGATTGCATGTTATTTGGGGTGTTCCTAATTGAGGATCTCTGAGATGCCCATGGACTCTGTCGGGAAGGTGGGCCCAGCCAGGACTTCCCAGGAGGGATCTCTGCTCCCCCATGCTGATGGACCTTTCCCTCCTCTTCCCTCTGTTCTCACTGGGCTGGTCTCACCTCACCCATCTCCCCACCTCTCATGTCCCCTGATTTTTAGGCCAGTGTTCTGATTAGTAAACTCCTGCCCTTAGAGCAGAGCATTTGTGAAGAATATATTCAAATATTGTTATTTAACAAACCCTTATTTTGTTCTTATGATGTCACGTAGTGGTTCTAAAACTTGGTATGTATTAATTCATCTAATTCTCATCAGAAGATACTATTGCTAACCCTGTTTTACAAATGGAGAAACTGAGGCTTAGAGAAGTAGGAACTTGCTCAAGGCACAGCACTAACAAGAGGCAGAGCCAAGACTTGAGCACAGGTAGGCTTACCCTGGTGTCTGTTCTTAACCTCCCGCTACGCTACTGAGAATAGTAATAGATGGTACTGAGTCATACTTATTTCATAGCCAACCCTAATGCAGTACTGTTTCATAAGGTTAAGTTTATAAAACAAACCCATATGTACACACCAAGATGAAAATTTAAGGAAACATATTTATAATATTTTAGACTATTATGAAACTAAATAAACTGCAGGAGAGCCTATGAGACTCTGTTAAGTAATTTGTTTGCATTGAGATTCAAACACAGAAAGTTCCCCTTTTGTGTACAGATTGTAGTATTTCATGTATTTGTCAGCCTGTATGTTTTTGGCTACTCAGATTATTTTCTTCTAAAATCCTTTAAAAGATCCTTCCTTTCACTCATGACATGTGCTAAATGTTCAAACTGAGTTATCAGTGCAGTATTTGACTGAAGCATTTTGTTGTTTGTCTTCCAGATCAGGCCCTATTTAATTTCTAATTATAAAAACTCCCAAACAGAGATTTTAATGACTCTAGAACACTCTAGAAAGTCATTTTAGCAAGATTGCTCTTGTTCAGATTGGGCTTTGACTGAGAGTGGATCCTTCAGGTGGCTGTGTTCTGAACCAGAGCTGTGGATAGAGCCCACACTCCCAGGACAGGGGGCAGTTCCGTAATGCATCCCAGAGCACCGGGTATGGCGGGCTATGTGTGCTCTGGGTTCTCACTGTGGTTTGAAACACTTTATATGGGCTTCTTCAGCTAACAGCTGAGGAAGGGCTTTTAATCCTTTGTCCTTATCCACTGTAAAATGCTAATTCTAATGTTCATCCCCATCAAATTTGGAAAGCTGACTGCTGTTTTGCAGGTATAAAAAGAATTCTTCTGTTCCCCCTTTATTATTTTTACCTTTTAATTATATGAGTTTTATATTATGTATTTCATTTTTTAATTGAATTGTGCACACTAAATACTATGTATTTCTTTATTCAGAAAGAATGGCCTAATTTGAGAAAACTTACACCATCTTTGAAAACTTAAACTGTTTATTTCTTTGTGTAAAACATATGTACTTCCGTGCCATTATGGTGAAAGTTATAGATGGTTCATTTTGAGACAATGTAAAACAGGTAAAACTATCCAGTTCTTGCTACTAATACATTTTATTTGTTTCGCAGCAACAAATAGAGCGGCAGTTAAAATGCTTGGCGTTTCAAAACCCTGGCCCACAGGTAGCTGACTTTAATCCTGAAACACGGCAGCAGAAAAAAAAAGCACGGATGTCAAAGATGAACGAGTATTTTTCTGCAAAATACAAGTAAGGTCATGACTTGTTATATTTGATTTGTGGGGTTATAAAGTTTATGAGTTCTCCTTGACAAAGCAAAATAATTAAAGGTTGCCTCTTTTTTTTTTAATGGTTTAAAAATATCTCTTCTAAAGTATAATAGCACCCCATGTGTCTGGAAGTTAGCCACATATAGAAATAGAGAGGTATCTCACTTGATTGTTCACAGTCAGTTACAGATGGATTTCCTTGTTCTACTACTTTCTCCCCCTCCTCACTACTGCATTTGACTAGTCTTAAAAAAAGAAAAGAAAAGAAAAGAAAAAAAAAGAAAAAAAAAGAAAAGAAATAGAGGCAGGGAGTGGTGGCTCACGCCTGTAATCCTAGCACTCTGGGAGGCCGAGGGGGGAGGATCGCTTGAGGTCAGTTCAAGACCAGCCTCAGCAAGAGTGAGAATTCCTCTCTACTAAAAATAGAAAGAAATTAGCCAGATAACTAAAAATAGAAAAAAGGGGCTGGGTGCAGTGGTGCAGGCCGATAGTCCCAGCCACTTGGGAGGCCGAAGCAGGAGGATTGCTTGAGCCCAGAAGTTTGAGGTTGCTGTGAGCTAGGCTGACACCACAGCACTCTGGCCTGGATGACAGAGCAAGACTCTGTCTCCAAAAAAAAAAAAAAGAAATAGAGAAATAGACTACAATCCCAAACTAGGAATCAATTGTTTAAAAAAAGGATTCAATGGCCAATGGCTCTGTACTAGAGTAATAGCTTTAGTAGGAAAGATGATTTAAAGTAACAAAGACAGGCTGGGTGCAGTGGCTTATGCCTGCAATCCTAGCACTCTGGGAGGTGAGGCAGGAGGATCCTTTGAGGTCAGGAATTTGACACCAGTCTGAGCAAGAGCGAGATCCGTCTCTACTAAAAAGAGAAAAATTAATCGGGCATCATGGCATGTGTCTGTAGTTTCAGCTACTGGGGAGGCTGAGGCAGGAGGATCACTTGAGCTTCGGAGTCTGAGATTGCTGTGAGCTAGGCTGATGCCACTGCACTCTCACCAAGGGGACAGACCCAGATTCTATCTCAAAAAAAAAAAAAAAAAAAGTAACAAAGAAGTATCATTAGAAGGAGAAATACAGGAATGAATTCAGAATATCCAGTCTCTTCAGGGCTACCATGAAGTTCAATGATTGTTAGTGCTTCAGAAGTATAAAATAAGCAATCATATATCAAAATCAATAATTTATACCCATTAAAAAATACCCTAAAAACACTGAAAGGCAAATCACTAAGTGGGAGAAGTTATTTATCATATAAAAAAATCAGTATCCAAAATACATAAAGAATCTTAAAAGTTAATAAGAAAAGTATAAACATCCTAATAGAAAAAGTAATAAAATAATAAGCAGGCATTTCATGGAAGAAATGGCTAAGAAATGTTCAGGATACTGAACCTCGTCGGTACGCTATGGAGGAGCGCCATACTCCCCAGATAGGCAAAGAGTTTAGTCTGATGATATCAAAGTTGGTGAAGCTCTGGGACATGAATTGAGTGTAAAATGATACAACCACTATTTAAAAACAGCTTGGCATTACCTATGTGCCTTAGTATCTAGCATCTTCATGCCTGGATATATATCCTGTAAGAGTTTTATACATGTAGGAGGAGAGACATTTTTAAGAAGTTTCATAGCATCACTTCTATAGCAAAGAACATAAAGTTTTAATCATCCAAATGCCCATAATAATGGAAAAGATAAAAAACTGTGTTATATTCATACAGTATAATACACATAGAAGTGCAAAATATTTGAATACAGCTACATGTACCATCATGGAAAAATATCAAATCATGGTAAAGAATAAAAAAGCAAATTATGGAAGAAAAATTACAATGTGCTTGGGGATACACACATATGCGGCATAACTTACAGTAAAATGAGGAAGTGATTTTTATAATATCAAGGCCTGGTTCCTTTTGGAGGGGTGGGCAGAGGGATGCAGGGGTGCGGCATGAACAGGAAAGGCTGTCATATTCTCAGTAAGCTGGGCCGTGGGCACACAGAAGTTTTTATTCATCTTTATGCATGCAGCATATATGTTCACACACTTTCATGTATGCGATAGTTCAGAATTGTATAAAAGATAGCATCAGATGGGCAGGAAACCATAAAATCTCTGTCTTGATGTCTGAGTCAAGGCAGGGGAGTGATTGGATTAAGGCAAAGAGAGGAGGGCGGAATCTGACCCACACTCTAGGGTGGTTTCAGGACCACCCACCCCCATCATTCCTTTAATAGATTTTAAATCTCTTCTGCTGAATTTCCCAGGGATTTGAGAAAGGTCTCATTCCACAGATGAAGCACTTTACGTGTAAATCCTCATTAGAAGGCGTTCCTGCTAAAGCGTGAAAAGCAGGCAGTAGTAAGTGTAGATAATGACTAATCCTCATCCTTGCCTGAGTCCCTCAGGAAAGGAGAGGACAGAACAGCATTGCTTACCTGGGCGGGAGGACAGGAGGTGATATGTCTGCGTGGGGACAAAGGGTGCAGAAGTACACAATTTTGCCACCCTAGCTTAGGGCCAGCCTTTTGGATTTCAACGGGTAATAACAGATACAAGCTGTACAGAGATATTTTTGTTATTCTAAGGCTTTCGAACAGCTCAGTTTGAAGGATTTACTTCAAAATGATTTGGTTTTGAGAGGGCGATGGGATCCCTGTGACAGTCCTTTGCCCCTGCACACGTTGCAGAGGCCGACGGAGAGAGTGTGGGAATCCCAGGCGAGGTGTCCTCCCGCAGCACAGAACACCTCGCCTTCGCTCAGAGCTTGTGATGCCTGATGCTACCATCTTGTCACCTGCTTTCTCTGCCATGCTGGGTGAGAAACAGAAAAGAACAGAGAAAAATGGCACCTGGAGACATTAGCAAAGGAGCTTTTCTTTCTTTAAATGATTATAGTGTAGTAAGTGACAGTTCTCATCTTGAGTCATTAAGAAACTTAGTAGTTGTATTCAGTATAGTGCTTTTAAGGAAGAAAGAAAAAAGAGTGCAATTTATTAGGTAAAAATCCATCAAGAATGGTCATATTTTAAAGAAAAAATTAGAGGATTTGTGGGAGGAAGCTTTAGTTAGCTATTCCTCATGATTTTCTTAGGAGGCTTATTACATTTTCCAGCAATACTGGAAAAATGAAGTGTTACTCTAGATGACAAGCCTAGCTGTGTTGGAAATTCATTGCATATTGATCCAATTTCCCATGACATCACTGCCATAGAATATTCTGGCATGTTTCTGGGTAATCTCTAGGATGCTGGTCCCTCAGAGTAAAAGGGTCGTGTGTATGAAGTTTGCTGCACGATAATTTGTTCTCGATGTTGAGGAGAATTACACTGTCATGCTGGTGTCACGCTTTTCCTTTGCAGAGTTATGAGGAAGTACGACAAAAGTGGCAGGCTCGTCTGCAACGAGGCTGACCTGTGCGACTGCCTCGAGAAGAACTGCCTGGGCTGCTTCTACCCCTGCCCCAAGTGCAACTCCAACAAGTGTGGGCCTGAGTGCCGCTGCAACCGCCGCTGGGTTTACGATGCCATCGTCACCGAGTCGGGGGAGGTCATCAGCTCGCTGCCATTCAACATTCCTGACTAGGGCTGCTATGTACAGACACATCTGTTTCTTCTTACACGTTTAAGTCGACCTCTTTCTCTTGTGTGAATTTTAGGGCTTGGGGAAAATGTTGGAAAAACATACTTAGGACTCGTGTTCTCTCAAGCTGCGGAGTAAACTCGAATGGGTATTAATTCCATACCTTCTTACTGTGTTTTGTCAAATTCCTTAACTTGTGACTGCAGGATGTGACAAGAGATGAGTGGGCGTCTCTCACCAGCACCCCCGTGTCTACTGGGCCTTCGAATTAAAAATCTCTTCTCAATTTGCTGATTCCTGAGAGAATGTGGCTGCAAGATGTTCAGAACTCTGTAGCTTTTCTTACATAGAACATAGAATCATGAATTTGTAATATCTAGTTATCCTTAGAATCTTATACATCATGAGTTCTAAATCAGAATTGCCACTCGGATTAAAAATAAAAGTCCTTGTGACTTTGTACTGTATATCCATAGCCACGTTTTCTATTGTTCATGTTTTAATAATTTTAAAATTAGATTTGGGAATGCTTGGTAATATTTTTATTAAAAATTTATATTTTACTTATAAAATTGAGAGATTAGGACTTGAGTATCCTGAAAGCCAGGGGTTTACATTTTTTTCAACTTCAAGATCAGTATTTCAGGATTTTTTTCAAAGGGAGGAAACTTAAATTACAATACAAAAATGGTTTGTTGTATGTTTGCTAATTGAGTATATCGATAAACAGTTGACTAGATACCTGGCGTGGTCTTTTCGTTTCTGATACATTGTAGGAGGTATATGGAAAGTTGAATTTAGCCTTCTTTGAATTCACTTTTTATACTAGTCTTTTTCACCCTAAGTCAGTGGTTCTCATTCATTAGTGTGCATGAAAATCACCCAGAGAGCTTGTTAAAACACAGATCTGTACCCCACACCCAGAGTTTCCGACTCATTATGTCTGGGATGGGACTCAAGAATTCGCATTTATAATACATTCCCACGTGATGTGGATGCTCTACTCTGGGGACTACACTTTGAGAACCATTTCTCTAATTAGATTAGATACATAACATAAGGAAGTATTTAAATAGAGTAATTTAATAAATTTTGAAAAATAAATAAGAGCATTTAGTTTTAAAATAAATTTGAAATGTTATAAGCAGCGTTTTCCAGATTTATTTTTCCTCTATAATCGGTTTCAAAAATACTTGTTTTTGTAGAATCTCCATGTGCCAGGGAAGGTTTCTGACAATTCTGGATTTGTTACCTGGCAGTATGTTTTAGGACTAAAGTAACGAAAACCTAAAAATTATGCTGTGATCACAGTACACCTGTCTGTGTAGCAAGAGAAGTTATATTCTTCCATGTCGTTTTCCACAGAATTTGCTGTGTTTTCCTGATTCAGCTCACTCGTACTGAACATCTGCTGTGAGCCAAACATTGTGCTAAATGCTTCCAATGTGTTGCCTTTAATCGTCGCAGCCCAGTGAGGACGTGAACTCCAAGGACCAAGGCACACCCTTTGGAATGCTCACCAGGGATATGCAGCCCTGCATCCAGGAACAAGGAGTGGGGCCTTCGTCAGTTTACATTTTGTTTTTGTTGTTGTTTTTTTGTTTTTTGAGACAGAGTCTCACTCTGTTGCCCTGGCTAGAGTGAGTGCCGTGGCGTCAGCCTAGCTCACAGCAACCTCACAGTCCTGGGTTCAAGTGATCCTCCTACCTCAGCCTCTCAAGTACCTGGGACTACAGGCATGCGCCACCATGCCTGGCTAATTTTTTCTATATATTTTTAGTTGTCCAGCTAATTTCTTTCTATTTTTAGTAGAGACGGGGTCT